>CAJVPQ010002087.1:0-15130 GCA_910591825.1 Funneliformis caledonium
ATATAAATTATTATATTTTTATTAAAATTATATATCTATAAAAATGCATTTATAAATATTATAAATAAATGATATAATTAACTACAGTGATAATGGAAAAACTGATAATTAAACAATAGGAAATATCTCATGTGATTTTTATTAAAAACCTTAAAATTTAATATATTATACCTTATAACATACATTTTAAGATATAATAATTATTTAATAATCTATTATATAATATTAATTTTTTTATTATTAATTATATGCATTTCAAAATAGATTTTAAAAAAAAATATATTTAAAAAAATATATTTTTTTAATAATCTTTTATATATTTTCTACATTGTACTGTATTTAATGATTATATGAAAATAAAATATAGCTCATTAGAATTGTCTCATTAAGATAAATTGATTGATAATAAATTCATATCTTTAAATGCAAAGCTTATATAATTATGAGATAAAGTACTAAATAAATTAGTAGTGTTTATTGACATTCATTACACATGACATTTTATGATATTTTATTATTTCTAGTAATCATAGAAAAATGAATTATAGCTCATTAAATTCATTTTATTGAGATGAATCTAATAATACTAAATTTATGTTTCTAGATACAAAACTCATGAAATTATTAAGTTATAAAAAAATTGTCAGTTTTTTCCATTATCACTGTATTTAGCAGATACTATATTTTAATTTTTGAATTATTTGGATAATTATATATAATAATATAATTGAAAAAGTATTTATTAAAAAAATTAAATAAAAAAATTTTTAATTTAATAAAAAATACTAGAAAATATATTAGTTTTATTTTTGATATAATAAAAATAGTGATTTTTATCATTTTTTTATTTTAAAAATAAAAGTTAGGATGTTAAGCTATTTTTAACTGATCTTTGCTATTTAATAAATTACTAACTTTAGAGAAATTTAATTAATTATTTATGATAAATAACCTTTATTAAAAAAATGTGATAAAATAATGAAAATAATATTTATATATTTTTGTATAGTGTAATTTAAAACTTTAATCAAATAAAACTAGCTTTTGTTAAATAAGTAAAGATTTTTTTTTTTAAATATAATAATATTTAAATATTAAAACTTAAGTGAATATTCATAAAGTTAATTAATATTTTATAATGAAATTTACTGTATGTGTACTGTATATTATTTTGAAATTTTTTGTATTTATTTATTAATATATAAAATAAAATTATATAAGTTATTATTAATTTATAATAATACATAATCAGTTAATTTCATTATGAATTAGACAATAATAATTAATAAACAATAATAAACAATAATAATATTATCATATGATTTTATAATATTAAAGTTATTATTATTTTCGTTCTTATTATTTATACTAGATTCTTTTAGCAAAAATGAAAAACCCAATTATAAGAAATCACAAATAAAGGTAACTTTATTTATTTTAACAAATTTTATTTTTTAAAAACTTATAGAATAATATACTCATAAATACGAATTGTTTTATTTAATTAATTAACAATTACATTTATGCTATTGATAAGAAAATACAATTATAATACTGTAACAATAAAAAAAAAATACCTTTTATCAACCATTTCAGATATCGCAAGGATTTAAAACTAATTTCCAAAATTATAACTAATAAAATTAATAATTCTATAGTATATTACTTATAATTAATTTTCATACAAACTACATATTGGGGATCAAAATCGTTAGAAGATTTTCAATAAGAAATATATTGAATATTATGCCATTGGTACGCGATGTTGAAAGGAGGACTAAAGAAGACCAAAAGCATCAATAATACAAAGTATTAACGACAAGAATAGAATTATTATCTTACTATCTCCTTTGATACTTCGATTTATTATTATAGCATATCAAGATACGATTTAGCAATCAATTTATACTTAGAATTTATTATTTATTTATAATTTATTCGGGAACTATTCATATTTATTTTTACGCATTATTTTATGAACAAAGACAAACAAAATTTTCATCAAAGTGTTACTTTTAAACCATTCGAAAATTTATAAGCGAAAATGACCCAATCCTTATGTTAAAAACCAGGAGGTGTTGTTCTTATGGTAACTTTGGTGAATTTTGGTACTTTATGTAAAGATTTTCTATAGCCTTTATGTTTTCTACTAAAGACAGTATATTTGTCACGAGGTGTCATTTCTGATTCTTTAGGTAATGAACGAGCGTAATCCTATAGAACCTAATGATTATTAGAAATCAAAGGTATAAAAATAAAAAATAAAAATAAAAAAAAGATATTTGACATACCAAAGCTTTACATTTAACGCCTGATTTCGACAAAGCTTCAATGACAGTATCTACAGCTCTTAACCGTTTACGTACATTAGCTTTACGCGTTCTACTCATGTTTGAAGGATTTTTCCTATCGGTTTATAAAAAGAAGTTCGAATAAAGTAGTATATTCATTTGTAAAATGAAAAAATAAATTAAATTAAAATTAGTACCATAATAAACCACCACACGCTACCATGGTTGCTCTAAATGCTCCGAACATCTTTTGACCTTTGACTTGAAAAAAAAATTTAAATTTAAAAGGAGCTTTTTAGGGTTAATAGATCATCATTTAATCAATTAAATAATATTATTCGTCATACATAATGCATCAAAAAAAAAAAATAAATAAATAAATAAATAATAAATAAATTCTCATTAAAAAAAACTTTCTAACATTTTAAAAAAAAACCAAAAAATGTTTTCTTCAGAGTTAATTAGGTTACTAGTGCTTATAACGCTCCCATTTATTATAGAAAAGGGACGTGATTTTATGAAACACAGAGCGTTTAATCTACAAAAACCCAAACCCAAACCCATACGAAATAATACAAGATTTGATTATTTGATAATACTCTTATTAACAAGTAATATTATCTTGCAACTTATATATGCGATCTGGGTAAAACCACCAAATATATTCAAGGATACAGGAGTATCATTGAAGACATCAACAAAGATATTAACAACGATCTTAACAGAAAATAACAGAACTATTGGTGATAATGAACAAATTTTATTAAAAAAATTTGAATCTTATGAAAATAGATTAATATATGCGACTTTCGGGGAAGAAGCACTTGTCGATTGTTCATATTGTTATGATTTAACCGATTATTTCATATATATCGTACCTAATATCGCTTGGTCTTATGTTATAATGGCGATTGTACTTGGGGTTGCGACAACTTTGAAACGTAAATCACATTGGAGAACTTATGGAGTAATTTGGTTAGTAGGTTGTGGAATGGTTGAATTATTCATGTTCGCTTCGGTCGACTATTCTAAACTTGATAGTGATGGGAATATAGAATTTCTTTATTGTTCGATATACTTTTATAGGAGATTAGCATTTTCCGCATTATCATTAGCGATAATATTCTTTGATAAAATTGAAGAGAGAAGTAATATGGAAGTATTAAACGATCTAACGAGGAAATTAGAATCAATAATTTACAGAAGTAAGGCTTTGAGCATTCAACGTACAAGTGTATTAAAAGATTCTAATTTAAGAAGATTATTTACCGAATTTTATAAGAAAGTCGAGATGGATGATAACACGGTTTCATCAGATCCTAGATACAAAGAAGTTAGAGAGAGAGCTTTATCAAAATTGAATGTAGAAAAATTAATGAAAGATGCGGAACTTTATATTGATGATATTAATAAGTTAAAAGAATCGGAAACTGATAGTGATTTAGCTGTTGGTATGCAATCTTCTACTTCAAAATCGAGTACACAATCTACTTCTTCAACATCATCTTTCGCTTCTTCTTTACTTAATATGGCAAGGCAAGGGTTTTAGATTAGAATAATAATTAATTTTAATAAACTTATGTAATATGCAAATTTTTATTCTTGTATTTATTGACTCCATATACTGTATTTATGTATGGCAATATTTCTCTTGAGGAAATTTTCATATGATCACGAAACTTCATTCGCAACTATCAAGCCACGCGATTGTCCTTTCCTAAGGAACAATCAAATCATATACAAAATATTAGTGAGATACATCAATATTTCAAACATGACGGATTTAATAAATGTGGTTTAATTATATCTCACCTTGTAATCGTCCTTAAAATAATACCTCGTAACGTAAAATCTCAAATAAATTTTTTAAAGTATGCATCACGTGTTAGTTAATTACCAAACATTATTACATGATACAAACATTAGATAATCAATGATATCATATTATAAATGATGCTCTCCTAACTACAATAGTTCGTCGAATTTCAAAAAAAAATGTTGTCTCCACATCAGAAAACAAACGGCGCACAGGTTATTTATTTACTTGTGCTTGAATGCAAAAAATTTTCATATAATCTAGTTTTGACTTACGCGTTAAACAATTTTATATGAACAAGAATACAGAGGCGAAAACTGTGATTTTACTTGTAAAGAACGCGTCAAATTTTTCAAAAGTAGATCACTATAAATGGCTTCTTATACGCTTATATCAACCTCTACTTCTAGAAAGTGACGATGTATGTAAATATAGCAAACTAAGAATAATTTGATATTTCTGATTAATTTTCAGTCTGTAATCCTGAAAACTTTTATCATACAATAGAACTTTCAAGTGCTTCATATATCGGATACGCGTTTAACGGCTTTAATACAAAGTCAAAATGAGAAGGAAGCAAGCGAGATATATACGCCGCAAAATTTACCGGATCTTCAGCATTCAACGGATAAACAATACAGACTCATGCCCCATTCTCGTATAATCACTTTAAGTACAAAATATCGATTCGTATTCCTTTTGGATGTAACCTCCTCTTTAGCTACCATCGATTGTAGCGGTGCTAAAAATACAATAATGTCTAAAGTGATGCAAATGTAAGAAAAAGGTTTGATTATCTAATTATGGCATGAAATTTTTTTTTTTTTTTTTGACTTGTGTTTAATAAGTAAATTTATTATGCTGTAGTACTCATCGTTGTCTTGAAGGCCTAGTACAGCCTTTCATAATTCAGGATTTGGATAAGGATCGAGCCTTACAGGTATTGCATAAGATTATACAATTCTGTTGATGGATTTTGTAATATTCCCAAAATTAATAAATCATATGTCGTACGTAGTTTGAACCCGAAATATCAGTTACCATTATTGCTGAATGCTCCAATTTTGCATCAAACGCAAATCTTATTCCTATGTTGGCTGAATTTCCTACGATGAGGGTTCTTATACAAGGAGTTGTAGTTAATCGAAATAATATCTTCGATATACTTGATAATTTACACTCAGAGTTTATTCGCTTTCAACATGAAGTTGCCGAGTTTCGACAAAAACTTCGTAGGAACAAATTTCCTGTTGCCTACGTTATGGATGTTACTGGTCCCAAAACCGATTTGCTTGAGCATGAACTAGGTTCTAATACGTCATATCTAGATGAGAAAAATTTATGGCGGTTGGGGTCGAGTGGGGGTAATCTTGCTTACAGTCTAAATGCTGGTTTATTAGCTATAAATTTATTGCCAAAAGAAGGATCCCCCGCGCTGATGGTGATTACGGATGGTGTTGTTAAATCAAATCTAGCCCAGATGTCACCTGACGATGATATCATTCAAGTGCTTTGTAAGGAAAGTATTAAATGCAATATTATTCAAGTAGGACCGCTTGAGGGAGGTAATCCTGGATGTAATTTCGGGTTTCTTCCTGATAATGAAATATTAAAATTTGTTGCCACAGCAACATCAGGCAAATTTCTTTATTCCGAGGATTGTCCAAATGTGCGGAATGTTAAATCCTCCAAATTTCATTTATCACGTGAAGACTTGGTCCCACCAAATTTTTATCATATAAACTTGTTGATGAAGGAAACCTATTTTACCAAAAGGAAGGGTCATACCTCCTATTCAAACAACACCGTTAACTCTGGGGAACGGACTTATAATTTTCCATGGGATCCAGATCCAAGAAGTCTACCACCAGCAGTTGAAGCAATGTCAACGCGATATCGAGAGTACTCTCTTTCAATTGATGTGATGCAACTGATATTTGCTCGGATACGTAATGGGTTTAATATTGAGAGTGTAATCTTAGTAGGTAGAAACACCAACAAGGCAGAAAAGGTTCATATCACAATGTCACGTCTTTGGTTACCAAACGTTATAATTCAATATAAAATTAAAGCATCCTGGATGGGGGAAGTGAACGGATTTTCAAGATTAAAATCACCAAGGATTGAGATTAACGTTGTAGCTGATACTGTATTAGCAATATATTTACTTAACTTTCAAACAGCTCAGCAAAATAATGATCCAAGCCATCCACTCTTTTTAAAATGTATTAGATTACATAAATTTATGACAATGATCTACGAAACGGATGAGTTACTAAAGAAACATATTTTCCATAAGGTATCTAAGGAAAATAGCAAATATCATTTATATCGAATCGCAATTAGCAACGGTATTTCTTCGTCGTTTACCCGATTAGAATTGTTAAAGCAATTATGGGATCCACTTGAACAAAGTTTAATGCGACAAAATATTAATATTTGGTATGATAAGGCCAAATTCGATATTTTGATATCTGGAGAGCAATCAACTACTAATAAATCTGTGAAAATGCCATCGGATAATAGTGCTTACTCGGCTTTAATAGAACGACTGAAAGTTGCATGGTCATCATTTTCATTTTCTGAAAAAGGGTTCGTTAAGGCTTTTCACCCCCTAGAAGGTGATAAGATTCTTCCAATAAGTTTTTGCGAACTCAGATTTAACAAAGAATTAGGTAGTCTCGTTACCGGTAATTTATCATTTTTTAACGTTGAGGTATTTCAACGTCAAAAAGCGTTGGAAGATTTAATTAACCTTATTAATGAGTTAAATTCAAACGAAGATGGAGATGGACAATTATTTTACGTTTGTAAGAGACCCTTATCTTCATTTCTTATTAAGTACCCAGAAAATGGACGTCATGAAAGTGAAATTTTATTAGATAATCGTCAGGTGACAGGTCGAGACTGCATTGTAAAATCTTACCTAAGACATTGGCGGTGGACTTGGTTGTCCGATATTGAACATATCTTCTCATTGGATAGTAAGAACATGCCAATCCAAGACTTGGCTTTTCAACATCTGTGTCAGGCACGTCTGGATGAAGGATGTTTATTGATATCCGAAAATAGTAATCAACAAGTATTTTATCGGGAACTGGAACTTGGAGGAAATTCCGACCTAGGTTCATCTGCTAATCTAAATAAATTATACGGCATACAACATCATATATATAAGGATCCATATACCGGTGAAATTTTAACCGAACTATGGATGGAACCTTTGCAGCAACCGTTCCTACGGGAACTTTACGAATCTGTTGCTGACAGAATATCAACAGCGGATCGTCAAAAGTTATCTCAATTGGTGACTTTCGATCAAATACATTATATTGCAAAATCACGCGTTTCATATCTTCGGAATTCATACAATTTGACCCCTCAAAAATCGTCCCACCTCCCAAGTTTATTCAACCTTCCCGTCCTACTAAGATCCAGCGGATTACTAATTGCAAATTATGACATTCCTACTTTCAAATCTTCATCAAACATCATTAATAATCAGGTTCATCAACACTTACATTTACAATCTGTTAAATCATCCTATATGAGCAATGAAAATACTCCGAGATCGAGCTTTGGAGATTCAAGGTCTCCATTGATTTCCGAATCAAGCCCTTATCTAAGAAAGGGTAGCATA
This sequence comes from Funneliformis caledonium, assembly GCA_910591825.1. Taxonomy (NCBI): domain Eukaryota; kingdom Fungi; phylum Glomeromycota; class Glomeromycetes; order Glomerales; family Glomeraceae; genus Funneliformis; species Funneliformis caledonium. The sequence goes on from CAJVPQ010002087.1 coordinate 7,748, forward strand.
AGTAATAGAAATTCTCCATACATGGAGGTTGCATCACAAAAGAAATTGTCACTTTCGTTGCCCAATAATTCAACCCATGATGTAACTTATATTATTAGTCGCGATTCTATTGCTCCTTTAGGTCCTTTGGATCGAGATTTCGCGTTATTACATCTTTTTGTTGAAAAAACCTTTAGTAACTATGCTGATGGTGAAGTTGATACTAATAACAACGGTCTTAAAGATTCGTTATTAAAGGAAATTAATAATGGGCTTTCCAAAATTGATTTTCTTCAGGAGGCTACGTCTACAATAGAATATATTAGGAACCTACGAGATACCAGATGTTTCATCAAAATCGTTGATTCTGGTTCCTTACTACTTGTAATTATTCCTTCTTTTAAACTTTTATTAGACACCATGAAACAAAATAATGGGTTGATTAGTAGTAATAAACCGTGTTTCATGAATATCTTAATTTTCTTGTGTAAACGACCTCAACCTATTCAAAGAGATTTTATAAAAGAGCCGGTGGATTTTCGTCGAGATCAAACTCTATCCTTTGAAACCATCTCTTTATTACATAAGACCTCGGATACAATTAAAAATCCTTTAGAGCCAAAGCTACTGAGTAGTTCATTTCCCGAAAATCCTGTAAATTCTTTTAAATCGAATCTTTCAGATCAAGTTGCTCAAGTCACTTTAAACATTACAAAATTATATGTACACGGATTTGTTAAATCTGTATACGCAAGTATTTTACAAAAGCATAGAGTTACAGAAACCGATTTTCTTAAAGCGATTGATGCTTGCATGGAGACTTCCGTTGATATAGATATCACAGGATATGTCAATGTACACGTAAAGGCTGCTCGGCAAGGACTAGATAGGTTAGTGTGTCCGTTATATTTCGATGTTACAATGAATAGTTATCAATAATCCTTACTCATTAAAATCGTATCATTTAGCGATGATGCCAATGACGTGTATCAAAAATTCGTTGCTGTGCTTGGTCATTACTTTGAACCGGCTAATTTCATTAATGATGAATTGCAAAACATATATTATTATCGTCCAAATTTCAAAAAACCAAATAATTCATCAAAAGATATTCACGATAATGTGGCCGATATCGCTGGAACTTTTCTAGACGTTTTTAATTATGCAGAAAATCCTTTATTTTTACGACTTGAATGTACTTTCAAAAAAGCATCAACTCTTAAGGTTGAGGGTATTGAATCAGAAGGATCCAGTTCTGTGAAATTTCCCATTTCAAGTTTACCAACAAGTTATTTGTGTACAGTGGATGGCAAATTTCATGACTTTTCTCCAAAATCAATCGGAACGGAAACATCTCCTGTTAAATCTTCTGATGGTACTACCGCTATTTTGCATCTGATATGTCTGACTTTAGCCCGAGTCGATGAGATGACTCCAGGGTTCCATGTGGGTGATAATGAGACAAGGTATTCAGAAATTATTTATTGTTTCGTTAAAAAAAAAAGTTTTCCTCCCTTTTTTCACATGGGATCATTTAAATTATAGTGCACTTGAAAATCTACCGCAATTGGATTCACTTACTGCCGATAAAAAAGAAGCTTTGTCAGAAACTCGAGATCGAATCGATTGGTTATTGAAAGAAGAAATGATGCATGGACTGTTGAGATCACAACCTGTAGAAAAATCGGTCCTTTCATTCATTCAAAAACAATTGATGCCCAAGAATCCATTCGTCGACTTTCCGACTACATTTAGTGTTCCGTTATCCTTTGTTCGTCGTAAACAAGGACAGGACCGATTCTTAAAAGAATTTAGCAAAGCTGATATGTCCCCATTTTCACTAAATCAGGTTGAAGATTGCTTTTATATAAGTGAAGATGAAGAGAAGGGTGAATCCTTGGCTGTTGTAGACAATAGCTGCGTTACATCACCCATATTTGAGCTAAATAATATTTTTGAGAGCTCATCTATAGAAGCATTTAACAATCAGGAGGAAGCGTATGATGATTATACTGACGATGGTGGTGAAGGTGACCTTTGTCAAGGTCTCGGAATTAGCATTTATTCCCCGGAGGAAAATGATTTCGTACCGGATCCTGCTGATCAAACCGTTAAATCATCTGTCAAGAAAAATGTTATACACAAGCAATTATTTTGGTTATTACTCATTCCACAGGAAAATTCTATACAAATGTATTTTTATTCAAAAGCGGTTTCAGCAATTGAACGTTCCAATATCATCAAACATGTACGAAATTGTATAATACAAATTTCAGAAAGGATTAATAGATTAATATTATTGGATGAATTAAATGAGACACGTCGTTGCAGGTAAGGGTTATTTAAATTACTAAAATCATGATATTAAACGATGTACATTTATCGATCGTTCTTTTTTTTTTTTTTTTTTTTGATCTTTCATCGATTAGCAAATATTTGGTTCCACCTGATGGCTCTTCTGATTCCGAGTCATCTTCAGAAGATAGTGATTTATCTTCTGGAGACTTGGTGGATGTACTATCAATGGCACCAAATGATGGAAACATAACGGTTTCAAAAAAGTTCAAACCAGGACAGTTTGAGTGTCAATCAGTCTATAAACAAACATTTCCGCTTCATTGGCGGTTAAGACCGAACCAAGCGCTTAATGGTATCGCATCCTCGATCCTCGATCCATTCGTAGTTTCTAACAGGAAACATATGTTTGTAATAGCCAAGAATCATAATATCGTTTATCTCAAATTATCAGAAGTAGAAGCGTCTCCGGTATATATTGATGATGAAAGTTTAGATGATTCTTCACGTCAGAACTCCTCATTTACATTGTCTTCGGAATTACAATCGAATGCCGATGAATTACGAAAATCCCCATCAAGCAAAAGTGGTGGGAGTCCTAATACTTCCCCAAATTCTCGTAAACATGGAACTCAAACTCGAGTGGCAGATTCACGAGAATTAGTTGTAGAGGTTTTTGGTTTAGATGTTCCAGGCAAAGAAATTACCGAAGAGCTAATGGCATTGTTGGAGAACAAATTGAATTCAAGTATAACTCTTACTGTGATGTCTACTTTCCTTGCTCGTAACCCGTACAAGGTTAATCCGACTCGTGCAGTTAGTTAAATTTTTATACAATTCGTACAATCGAACTTTTCGTACTTTTCATGTTTATTTATTTGTGCGTTTTTTGTTTTATTTTTATTTTTTTTTTTCTAGGATGTGAACTTTATTTTTCCTATTCGGGAAACCCCTCGTCGCCTATCTTTAAAGATCCCGTCGTATATAAGGAATACTTATGCTTTCTTAGTGTACTTTAAGCAAAATATTTCCTTATACCTTAACATTTTGCAAGGACTAGAAGTCTCGAACGCGATATGGCGTCACCATATTTCAAAATATGGATCAGTTGAATTCCCGGAATCGATCTCTGAAAGTGGGAGGTATGCATTGATTAGATTTTATACCGTACGCATTTCCTAACGATAATATTTTCCCTTCTCAAACTGAATTCTCTTGAATAAATAGGAAAACGCCATCCGCAACACACGATATCCATTTTCATGAATTTACGTTCTTCTATAATTACATTAGCCAATCCCGCACTCCCTCTGCTTTTGAAGCATCAGTCGGTCAAGGGATTGCCGGACTGTGCTTCACTTTATTGAATCGGCAAGGTCGACCTACTTTTGAACTTTTAGTCCCTGAAATTGTTGATTCAGATGATATAAATTCGAATAAGATTTTACAATATATATCTAATGATGAAGGGTTTGTAGTTTCTGATTCAAATAAGGATTCGAATGATAATAATATAGACGCTTCATATCAAATATTAATTGAGTTATGGAACCATGGTACCCTTAATTATAGCATAATACTTGATAGAATCATAAAAAGTTTTCGACAATGCCTTTGTGACTATTTCATCGAAGTATCCATAACTAAAGGGTTGGGACGGGTTTCTTTAGATTGTGTTGAAAGCAACAATATTCAAGTGGCTCAAAACTTTGATCGAGATGACACCATTAGTTCAGAAAGTATGATCGAATGTGTCGAACCACACGTTCAACATAATTTTATTGAACCAGTTTTGGCACTTTTGAAGAAAGCAATTGAATTAGAAAATCCGGCATTGCATGCATTGCACGCGAGGCTTGACATGCCTTCTTGGATGATGGATGATTTCTTAAGTGAAGTCCATGAGCTTCTGGTAGAATTAAACGTCATCTTTACTCCGATAATACTTCGAACTATTCCTGCATCATTTTCCCCAATGTATGAAATATATCGACCAAAACATTCTATTTTTACTCCGGATGATTCGATATCTATTCCACATCAATACTTATTGATCGCCGGACTGAAGGAGATGAATACAAAATACGGTTCATGTAAATCTATATTACCTGACGATCGTAGAGGTAGTTTTGGGAGTGATGTGTCACATTCTCGGAGGAGTTCGACCGAAGATATCTCAAACGAAAAAGCTAACTCAAATTCACGTAAAAGTTCTTTGATGTCGGTGGCCGCACAGCAGCGTCATTTACTCGAAGATATAATGATGTATACGATCTCGAATGGTGATCAGACCAATCGCAATACGCCAGATTTATTTCGTTCGTGCTTTTTGGTAATGTCTATTGATGGTTTTGATTTATCTGTATATATTTATAATTGGGTAAAGCAACATGCCGATCAAGTATTTACCGCCATGAAAAGGATTTCCGATTGGCATAATAAACGGATAGGACTATTAAATAACATTCTTCACCAAAAGATGGGTTTATTTTATCATTCGAGCAATATATCCTTAAAGTTACATCCTCAGACCCCATTTTCACAGAGCTTGCCTAACACTCCTCGACTCCTGCAATCTCCGATGCTAGGGAACGGTCAACGTTCAAATGCTGCAATATCATCAAACGGACAAAGTATGGCAACAGATTTGATGCACATAAATTCTCTGATACTTGAACGATTTCCACAGCAGGACATTAAAAAGAGTTTAGAGTCGTGCAATGAAGTGTTCAATTCATATTCAACCGATTTGGAAGCAAATCGATTCTCATTAACCTCTTTAGATTTGAACGATGTGCTAAAGGATTCTTGTGTTGAAAAGGTGGCTAGAGGTGATATTTCTTGTGTGAGTCGTGATGCCCTCATGAGACATGGTTCTCCATTTATGGAAACATGTATAAGACAAGCCAAGATAACTCAAGCTCATGATAATGCAGAGAAAGTTTACAAGAAATGGGCAAAGAGGTATCAAGAAAACAAAGATCATTCAGACACGAACGAGGTAATAGCAAAATCGGATCTAGCGATAATATTCCGTACCTCTCGACTTTTACATTTCTGTAGAACGCCGTTGTTATTTGGAGAAAAGGTTGAATCTTCGGTAACTTTACCTGAACAACAGGATAAAGTTATGATATTCAAGTGGTATGAGGATATGGTTGAAAACTTTTTGCAAAAATATTCGACTTATTTGGAAAGGATCGGGATGCAAGTAGTCATGGGCGGAAAGTCCGGTCTGAGCTTGGTAGACGATGGTGACAAAGCGTTCTCGAATTATACGTCTAAATTTCCTGCGTCGGATAATGTTCTTGCTGATTATTCCTCGGTGTTTTTATTGAAAGCACTTCAGGGTGGCTCCATAATGTGTGAGATTCGAATTCAAGGAGTTTTCGTATGCGTGACTTTGTATACGTTAAATCGACGATATGGTCATAGACGTTTGGCAGCTCCCGAATTTGTAGCCGCCGATACTGATAGACAAAGCATAAGAGTATTTACCGAAGAATGTGGCAAATTCAAGAAAACGATTCACGTTAATTCTTTTGTTTACGATTTCCATTTACAATACATCAACCATGTCTTGGAAGGTCAACTACGACGCCCACCTCCTTTTAATGTAATAGAAGTGCTTAGAGCTTTCATTCGTCGACATTCTCGGCCTGCGCACTATGCAGTTCATCGTATTTACCACGGTATTGTTAGCAAAGAGTTACCATCCATACCGATTGATTTATTTGAATACATTGTAAAAAATCCCCAAAGGTATGGATTTTGTCCGATCTCGTACGAAGGTAAACCAATCGCTTGTTTTGCCACTTTAAGTGAAGCGAATGAAACTTTCTCCTCGACCGAGACCGATTCCGAGCAGCCGAATAAAATATCATGTGATAACGAAGCATCCTATAGTACAATAATCTTCACTGAAGAAAATCAATCTGATAAGAATGTCGCTAGGAATATCTCTTTGGAATATTTTGTCGTTGTTTTACATAATGATGTTAATGAAACGTCAATTGAAGCTGAAAATACTGTAGGTTCTTCCGAATCACATAATCATAACCGTCAACCTACAGATCTAGACATTCAAGATGAAATAAAAAGCCTTACCCGAAAGAAGCTTGATTCTATAATTTCGCAGGTATTTTAATTTTTTAAAAAAAAAAAAATATAATAAAAATTTCAATATACATAATTTTTTTATTTTCGAATTGATATTATAGGCGATTCAATATCATCGACGTGATTCATTATGGCGTGAGTTGCATAATGTCAAGACAAATAACAATGTTGTTGGTAATAGTTCGAACGATGGCGCAATAACCATTCAAGATTTTCTTGAGCTGACAAATCAGTGGTATAGTCGTGAACTTGTCACGATCTATCCAGAATTTAAAGATTTCCTTGATATGAATTTAAATTGGACTGAATTGTTAAATTTTCTATCACATTATTATCATGAATTATCGAGAGAATTGTATGATGAAGGAAACCATAATCGTCATTTAATCATTTTTAATACCCATATTCACGATTCACTTTTACATTTTATTTTACCTTATTATAAACAAGATGACAATGAAAGTACTAATAATAATAATGGTGGTGATGGCAAACTTGTGGTGAATGCGGTCTGTCGTGATGTAAGAAGTAGTTTTGGAATTGAATTACAATTTGCGGCCGAAATTGCTAGAACAATTGGATATTGGTTATGGCAAAAGTTGTCTTAATCAAAAAATAATAATAATAACTTATTAATGTAACTTAATTGTATTTGAATAAAAAATTTTTTTTTTCCTATTTTGGCTATATGTTTTGTTTCATTCAAAGTATATGAAGAGTAGGGATGGGAAATTAAACGGTTAATTAAGATTTGGTTAATTAACCGGTTAATTAATCATAATATAAATTTTTAATATAAAATTTTATATAAAAAAAAAATTTTCATTTTTTATTTATCGATCGCAATATTACTTATTAAACGGAAATTTATTATTACATTTGATTCAAATCCGAAAATACTATCATCAAAATTCAATAAATCATCGTCATTATCATCACCTCCTTCATTGCCTCCTTCATTATTATCCTCAAATATCATAGAACACACTT
>CAJVPQ010002088.1:0-15120 GCA_910591825.1 Funneliformis caledonium
GTGATTGTGATGGCCAATCCAAAATCTTAACATTATTACTATCAAACCATTCGTATGTCTTTTTTGCTGTATGTTTTAGGTCATTATCCTGTTGGAAAATGACATCATCTACATTTAAATCACATTCGCTAAGGGTTCCCATAAATTCATCTGCCAAAATCTCTCGATATAACTCTTCATCCATTCTTCCATCAATTTTACAGTACTTTCCTATACCAAATGCACCCATACAACCCCATATTATTACAGAACCTCCACCAAACTTTATAGTCGGCTTAATATGTTGTAGTTGCAAAGGTAATTTCGGATCTCTCCAACACCATTCTCTTCCATCTGAACCAAAAATTAGAAACTTACTCTCATCTGACCACACTACCCTTCGCCAATCTTCTGTAGTCCAATCACGATACTTTTTAGCAAAGTTTTTTCGAGCAATTCTATGTCGTTTTAGAAGCAATGGCTTTTTCTTTTTAACTCTAGCTGCAAGACCTTGCCTTTTTAATGAGCGTCGAATTGTATTTGCAGAAACAATAATATTTTCGTTGGAAATTAAATTTTTTTGAACTTGGATTGCATTTGAACATTCATCTGACTTAATAAGCCTAGCAACATTTCGATCATGACGTTCTGTAAGTATTCTTGGGCAGCCTGATCTTGGTATAGTATCAAAAGAACCTGTTTTTTCTTTTATTTTTTGATTCTAATTACAGAAGAATAACTAACATTTTTACGAGAAGCTATCGTATGACTTGGTATTCCCTCTTGAGTGAGAGAAAAAATATGTTCCCTTTGATGAAACAGAATCGGCTTCATAATTATACTTAAAAAAAAAGAAAAATCCCAAAGAAAGTCGTACAAACTGATCTACCAATTTATTTTATTTATATGTTTAAAACGCATTACACAATTACCATTTTATTTTGTTTATTTTTAAATGCCAAAAGTATTATTTCACGAAAAAAATACATAACAAGAAATTTTTTAAAAAGCCACAAATAAAGTATTAACCAAATTTAAATATATTAAAAATGAAGTCATAACCTTTAGAATTAGCTAAATTTTTGGTGTTGTTTTTACTTAATTATGCGAATATCACGATTTAAAAATTTTAAATGAAATGGAACAATAATTTTGGAAGTCACTGTATTTCATGTTAGAACAATAGAAGAAAACTTTCTTTTTTAAGTATTTGTTACAAAGCTAGTTATACTTTTTTTATTATTATTTAAAACTTCATAATTTAACGAATGTATTAGTATTTATAAGATTGCTTTAATCGAAGGTCTACCTAACATTGTGAAAATGATTATTAGTATTGAAATAATGAAAGTATTATTAGCTAAAGAAAATTGAAAAGCAAGAATTGGTCTTATCTCACTATATGCTTTACCAATTATGCTCTTGATAAATTCTTGGAGGTACTTTTATATGAAAATTGATTTATTACCTACACAATAAAATTATTCACTTTTCAACTATTTTTTTTATTTTGCATTTATAATATTTGCTTAATAAAAGTATAATAAATATTGTTAGATTAGGTTTACGTACAAAATCAAAGGGTTTAGCTTAGAAGAAGTCTGTAAAAATTATATTCAAAATGAAAAGCAATCATATTTTATATCAAAATTACATCAATCATTAGAAAAAATTAAACAAAAAGCTACTGAAATAAGAATATTTTATACAAAAGGTAGTTGAAATAGACTGATGTATAAGAATATTTGATGATTGAATATAAATTGTTTTATAATAAACTTTATCACGTTCGTTATGATGATTTAGGTTTTATTAATGATGACTTAGGTTTATTCAAAATAGACAGAAGAAAAATTTGACTATATTCGAGAAATGGAGAAACAAAGAGGATATTGAATTAATAAACAAGAGAAAAGCAATTTTATCAAAATCTCAAAAGAAAAAGAAGAAGCGTAATAATTATAATTAATATAATGCGTTAAGAGAAAATGAAAAAAGTGAGAAAAATACAAGTGTTGATAATGGATAAACTATTTATCATGAATTATAGTAAACCTATCAAATTTACAAAGGAGATATAGTGAAAACTTAAAGAAATGTGCAATATTTATGATGAAGGAAATCGCTGAGCATTATTGAATAATGATGTTATTGGTATAATCACAAAAAGGGTAGCCAAATTTTAAAATTTAATTAGATCCATTTCGTTAAAATGGATATACTAAATCTGATGATATAGCTGCGCTTACTTTTTATTTGAGGCAAATGATTAAAATCTGAGATGCTTTAGCTGAATCATTTATTTAAAATTTAATTAATTAGTTCAATTAAGCTTAGATTTTTTAAATTTTATATATGAAATTCTAATTTTATTTAAATTAATATATAAAACATTAAATTAATTAAATAAATTTTTTTTAAAAAAAGAATTATAAATATTTAATTTATAGTATATTTAAAATTTAACTAAAATTTATTTAAATTGATATAAAATCTTTCAATCCTCATTTTATATATTATTTATATTATATTCTTGTATTTTAATTAGTACAGTAGAAGTCAAGTTTTACCGGCCAAATATCCGGAAAGAAAATAATTTACCGGATCATTTCTGGAATCTGCTAAAATTATATTTATAAAATTTTGCCGGACAAAAATCCGGAATATAAAACCTTTTACCGGAAAATTCCGGATTTTGTCATCTATTTTAAACCCTGATTTTTAATCAACAAAATAAAATAATATGATAAATAATATGTTATAATATTTAGCAAATTTATATTTTAAAACAAAAGAGAATTTAATAATATTTATATTAAAATATATAAGCAAAGAATATGAATATAAAAGAAATAAAAAAAAACTAATCAATTAAAAGAACTTTGTTATATTTTTTACAATTCCCAATTAGATTTGCCAGATTGTATAAAAAAATAATAACATGATTTTATAAAAAAAACTGCTTCAGAAAAATTCAGATATAAACACATTAAGCTTATGAACTCTTTGTTTAAAACTGAGAGAGAGATAAAAATACATATAATAACTAACTATACGATTTTCTGTTCCTTTTGTTAATTTTTTAGATGTAAGAAACAACAATTTGTAGAGAAATCGGTAGGGTAGTATCTGTAACAGTTATTTCGTCTCCCTGTTTCACCATTTCTAGTAACTTCCTTTCCAGATTTGGTCTGGTCTTTTCTTCAAAAATTGGTGGCGACTGCCAATAAATTTTTTCGTTGGTGACGGCGTGAGATAAACTTGGTTTTTTAAGTTGACTTTTTTTTTTTAGGGAATAATAAAAATAAAATAAATATTAACAAAGATGATATAAAAAATTTAAGATATAAAGGTCAAGAACTTACATGTCTTGTTTTTCCTTGAGATATTCGATGAAATCTTCAACTGTTATTTCCATGCTGATCTCCATTGTAACACGTTCATTACCACATACAGGACAATCCGGCTTTTTTTGATGATCAAATGTATAAGTGTACAAACCTTCATTGCCGGTATACATCATGTAATTGTTGAGATATGGTTGCGATGTAGTAATAAGTTTGAATGCTTCGTTACAGCATGAAGCTAACATAAGATAAATATCAATATATGTGAACGGGATCAAAGTATTATTCGTTAGATTAGATAAATACCTGCGATGATAGCATTCGTAGAAGCAATTGCCGGGATGATATTTTTTACGACACCCTGAGTGAGTGAATAAGTAACGCCAGTAATGTTAAATTCTTTGGCTCGTTTCAATGCTGTCTCATATAACCATTGTATATGAATTGGATCATCCGTATCCATTTTAATATCTAAGAAAATCATATTTGTAAGAGCCATTTAAATCATCGTTCAAACAAAAATACGTGAATGAGAAAAGAAACCTGGTCGTTCTTTTGGCCAATGTATGGCGGAAGCCCATTCAATACAATGTTCAGGTAATCTTGGTGTATTAGCAATAGTACAGATGGGGAAAGTTCTCTGTTTACCTAGCATATCAAGAGAACACTCATAACATGAAGTTATAGTAGGTATAATAACTCTGGCTTGACCCTTGAAACCTAATTAAAAAAATTCAATTAACCAAATTAGCAATTATTAAAGGTTTAATAACGATTTAATATTCTTCTTACCTTCTGTTCCACCGTCAACCAATACTCTAATTCGTTCCGGCTCACCATCGACAAGATTCACGAGAGTGGCGTTTATCCATCTACGCGCTTCAACAGAATCTAAGCCACAAATAATAAGCTGAAATCCAAGATAATAATCATCGTCCTTATCTTGAATTTTTCCGTGATAACTAAAACAATGAATAATAATAAGATTAAGAAATAAATTACAAGATCGCGACATAATAATGTGGAACACTTACTAGGTAACCTTTACACCAGGAACACGTTTCATGATAAATTCCGAAGCTACTTTTGCTTTTGGTTTACCAACGTCGGAAGGTCTAATTTACAAAATAATAATAACAATTAGACTATAAAAAATCGGACAAGAGTTATGGGATTAAAAATACCTAAAGAGAAATTGTCTATTTAAATTCGAAACATCAATAGTGTCCATATCAATCACTTCAATATTCTTAAAACCAGAGAGCGCCAAGTTTTTAAGGATTTCACAGCCCAAACCGCCAGCTCCAATGACGAGAACTCTACAAGTATTGAGTAAGATTTCCTATATTTTGAAAGAAAAATAGTTAATAAAGTTAATTTATTTTAATGATAGTGTTTAAACATGAAAACTACCGGGAAAAGACATGCAGGAAAATAAAACTTGAGCCCAATACATCGCCGTGATCGGGAGTAAAACTTGGATCAGCGAAGGGACCACGTCGATCTAAAATTTTGTAAAGGTGAGACCAACGACCGGGCCAGTCTTTACTTGCTGCTGTTTCTAAACCACCCTGAAGATCGGTTTGCATTTGAGTTTCAGACATTATTTTAAGATTTTTTAAAGAGAATGAAGAGAATATTAATTAACACTACGAGAAAATTTATTTACATCCGGAATATTTCGGGTGGCATAGCATATTTAATTCCGGAAATTTTTTAATTTCCGATGCTTTTGTTACGTAATGCGTGATGACTTCTTTTATAATTGGGAAAAAAATCATTTTTGTTAGCAATGAATGAATATTCTTCTAGAGTGGATATTAAGATATAACCGCAATAAACCATTTAATACGTATGTTGCACCGTGGACGATAGTTAATTAACTTTGAGTTGACATTCAAAACTTACGCATATTCAAAGGAAAAAAGAAAAAAAGAAAGAAAAAAAAGAATTATTTTCAATAAATATAAAAATTATAATTTTCACTCGATTTTTTTTTTTTAAAAAAAAAAATTCGTATTATATGTATTAGACAAGGCAAAATTATTATATATATAAAAAAACTGATATGATTTATAAAGTCAAAAAAAAAAAAAAAAAAAATGAAAAAAAAAAAAAATTTGATCGTACACAATTCAAAGTAAATAAATAATAGTAGGATACCAATGACGATAATACAATCTAAAAACGTAAATATTGATTAGCTATGAAAATTTCATTTTCAGTTTTTCTAGTAAGGATCCGCCGCAATTCCAAAATGATCTTAAAAGGATCATGTAATAATACAAGACAGACTTATTCATTTATCCAATTGATTATTATTCTGCCTGATAAATAGTTCATCAATGCAATAATCAACTTCACATGTCACACGAACCTGAAGCTTCATTATTTAACCTTATCCGCCCTCAATGTAACTTAAAAATTATGAGTGCGGAAAGTGTTTTTACTCATTTTCTTTCCAATGAGCAAACCACCACAAACTATGGAAATTATTGATTCTTTTATCACTTCCAAGCATCTTGATGAAGATGCGTGTTTTTCTTAATTACAGCTCTCAAACGGTGCTCCAACTCCTCAGCTTCTCTTCTAGCATTTGCCACTTGCCGTTCAAGATCTTCAACTGAGGCAGTTGTAGTCCTTAACCCGTTAGAACCGTTCGAATTATTGTTGATTATGGTAGCAGCATTGGAAGGATTAGGAGTAGTCCATAAGTTAGTACTTTCGCTCATCAAGATCGGAGAACCTGAGTTGTTGTTGTTTGAAGAAGAACCAAATAAGGGGGAAGCGGATGAGAAAGAAGTTTGTAAATTGAAAATGGAGGAAGTGTTGAAGTTGAAATCCTTGGAGAACAGGTCAGCGGATGAGAAATCAAAGGTGGTAGAAGTAGGTGTTTTAAAATCCAAAGAAGAGCTTTCGAAAGCAGAGAGATTGGAAACCGACTCATTGTTCTGGTCAATTTTCGAACCAGAAATGCTCGGAGGTAAGGAAAAGAGTACAGATGATGCAAAGTCAAACTTAAAATCCTTTGGCATTTTAGCGTTGATTTCACTGGAAGATACACCAGATTGAAATTCCTTGGAATCAATATCAGTTGATTCCCCAATATTGATAAATTCTTTTTGAATAGTGGTAGTATCATTTGCCGTAAGATTAGCTTTCATATCTTTTTTGACATCATTCTTTGCAGTATTAGAAAAAACCTGAGCAGAACTATTCTTGTCTTTCTTTTTAGGTTTCTTGGAAAGAATTGGAGATGGAACGACAGATGATTCGTTGGTGGACGTTCTTGTTCGATTTTCATCAATGGCATTTCCTTTTTGATTAGGTGTATCTTTGAATTTTGAAGAAGACACTTGTATATCCGCATTACCATGCTTTTTTGAATCTTTAAAAGTGATGTTCCCTATAGTTGACTTATTATTAGAATTTGTGGAAGAATTTCTTGAATGCCTATCCTTTTTTCTCGAGTTACTAGTTGTGATATTTAAAGTAGATGTTGAATCGGTAGCGGAACTTGAATCTGACTTTCGAACAGGATTATCGTTATGATGAGATTTTGTATGAGATGGTTGACCAGATGGACTCATAGCGGATTTTGACTGTTGTTGAGAATTATTTCCACTATTTGATTTTATACTTATAACCTTTACGGATGTAGGCTTTTTAGATTGATTGGAGTTTAAATTATTATTGGATTTTTTGATTGCGGTATCCTTGGCAGAAAACGACGGACTTTTGACATGAGCCACATTCAAAGTTTGGATTGATTCCTTTTCAATTTCTGCAGGTCGTTCCGAATGAATGGAAGTAGTTTGTATTTCTTTAGATGCGTCATTTAGGCCTATATAATAACCATACCATCAATCCCGTAATTATTTTAGACGAATAAAAGAAAAGTCAAGTTGATGATTTAAGTTAACTAATTATGGATCTAATTATATTGTAACAACGTCCCCATTCAACATAATAATATAAATATTCAAGCAGAAAAAATGACGACATAAAACACACCTTCCCCAAAAAAATCAAAAGCAAAAAAATTTCAATTGGAATATAAATTATCAACTACCACAAGGAGCATTATACAATGACAAAACGGTTTTTTTTTTCTCTGTTTTTTCTCTGTTTTTTTTTTTTCTTTTTGTTTCTCTTTTTTTTTTTAAGGCTTAAAATTTTTTACATTTTCTTAAATAAGGGACTAATATCCCCGACCACTAAGCATTGAAGAAAACCCACCTGCATCCCCCATTCCGATTCCTACACCGAACCCACTACCAATCTGTTCGTCACCCGTTCTTGCCACCCGTTCAAAAACACTTAATCGATGGCCCCCAACATTTTGTATTGGCTGATATTGTGGCATAACTGGTGCACCAGGTGCTCGATATGCGCTGTCTGCCTGAGATATGCGAACGGACATAATGGCAGGATCTTGTAAAATGTTGGGTAAAGACTCCGCTATATTGTCAATATCAAAGTATTTAAATACAAAAAATACAAAGAAATACAATAAATACAAACAATAGAAACAATAGTGATAAAAGTCAATAAAATTTAACTGATTAATTCGATTCTCGATATAGAAAATTTATGAACTCGTCCAAACCTTCATTAGGAATATCATCCTGGACATTCGAACTAGCTGCCGCAGCCTTTAAGAAAGCACCGAAAAAATCTTGAGCCTCATCTCTAGAGGGACGTGAAGTTCCTTGCATAAATTGCTGATTCTGATGTGAGGGTTGACGTGATAGATATTGTTCTTCAATATTCCATGGAGCATTTTGTGGGTTCCATCCACCTGTCATTCCAAAATCCATACGATGTGTTGTTGGAGTAAATATTCCAGGGGGTGGAGATTTAATAGCTGGTGCGGATGTGCTAGAAATCATGGGTTGATGATGTTGCAATAAAATATTTTGCTGGAAAGGATCCAAACTTACAGCAGAAGTTGTATTATGAAGCGAATGAGTCGAATTTAAATTGTTAGCTATTGGAACACCAGGAGGGGCTGTCAATAATGTTCGCCGTAAAGGTGGTGTAAACGTAGAATCATTTGACGTATTCCACATGGATTCTTGGTGCACATCACTAGGACCAAAACTTATATTGACATTAGGGAAAATTGCACGAAAATCTTCTTGTAAATCTTTCATAGTCAACGTATCTGATCCATTCAAATGAGCATTATCACCATCTTCTAGAGCAAAACCAAACCGAGATGATAGCCTAGATTTTGCAGGGGATGATTGTCCGTGCGACGAATGAGACCTAGAATCGTTTGTATAAGTGTCTGCTATATTATTATTGCTACCAAGAGAAGATAATCCTAAAATACTCAACGAATTTGAATTATCTGTGGCGAATGGATCAAATTTGTTATCTTCTGTCGCAAATGGATTAAATGAACCAGTGTATGGTGTAGGTATTGGTTGAGCATAATCAGTATTAGTGTTAACAAGGTTTGAACTAGAAACTTCTGCATGAAGTCCGGTGCCTGATCCAGCGCTAGGGGGTGGAGATACTATACGAGAACTTCCAACAACATTGTCCGAAGTAATTGTGGAAACTTTATCCTTATGTCTTCCTTCTGAAACTGCATTATTTTCCAGTAATGGAACATTGAAAGAAAAAGAAAAAGAACCATCACTAAGAGCAGATAATGTTTGATCAAAGTCTGCAACTATATCATTTTGTTTAGTAACGAGTTGCGAAGGTTTATCGTTAGATTGTTCTGCTGAAGGAAATGATGGAGGAACAAACTGGTCCTGTAACTTAGCACCCTGAACTAATTCAGTTACTAATTGTTGAGGCTTCTCATGTTCTATATCTAAGTCGACTTCTTTCC
Organism: Funneliformis caledonium; assembly: GCA_910591825.1. Classification (NCBI taxonomy): domain Eukaryota; kingdom Fungi; phylum Glomeromycota; class Glomeromycetes; order Glomerales; family Glomeraceae; genus Funneliformis; species Funneliformis caledonium. The sequence continues at coordinate 9,175 of CAJVPQ010002088.1, forward strand.
TTTTAGACACAGCTGTTAAATGTTGTACTGATTGTGACTCTATTTTCTTAATTGCCTTTGATCCTGAGGATTCAACTACTACAATGCGTTTGGATTTTTGCTCTTGAGACGGTGATGGTGGCAGATGTTGAAAATTTGGCAAATGCGGTGGATATGATTGTTGTGATTGTTGTGAATTTTGTGTTTTTTGTGAAGGATGTATTACATGTGTTGATTGTGGTGGATGATGTGAAGTATGTGATGAAGGCTGGGACTGTGCCGAATTAGATGATTGCTGTGAAGATGTATGCTGTAACTGTGGCAAAGGCTTATTGTTTAACACAGGTGTAGATTCTGTACTTGATGGTTTAGTAGCCCAAGAAGCAGTAGGAGGTAATGCCGACGCTGAAATTTTTTTTTAGAAAATAGAAAAAGGAAATTTGAATTGATAATATTGTTTATTATTTACAATATTTTGATGTTTGCCTTAAATGATATACAAATTCAAGTTGTAAAATGATAAATACCCTCTTCTCTCTCATCATTGCTTCCTCTGTCGCTTTCAGGGCCAAGAGCGCGATGCGGTGTCTCAGGCTTTTTCTGTGGTGGAAAAACACTCGATGTCCCTGATGATAATGGTCGTCCTAGCTGATGAACCTTATGTGTTTCTGTACTTGTATGTTCTTTTAGGTGATATTTACTAAAACATGAAATATTATCAAAATTCTTAATTTTAATTATGTAAATGATTTTCTCCAATTGCATAACTTACACTGAAGCTAAATCTTCCTTAGTATAACTGTCAGCTTCCTCTCCAGGTTCATGCAAATACATGCAATTAGGATTTTGACAGACCATATTACGTAAATAATAAGTACAATATTTTGTTGTTCCATATGATGCCCTAAATTCATAAAAAAAATAAATCAATTATAACACATAATTACGAAAAATAAATTAAATAATTAATTAAAAGTAAATATTTATTACCTTAACACTTTTCCATCAGACACACTGCCGTCAACTGCATCAATTGCCCTTGCTGCATCTTCTTTCCGCGCATAAGTAATGTAAACGCCAACACTAGGCTGAGGCGGTGGTGCACCAGGAACACTCGATGCCGGAGAATTTCGACGGTTAACGACAATTTTGGCAATTTTTCCGTATTGGCCAAAATAATCATGTGACCGAAGTACCTTTTAACAACGTGATTCGGGTATAAATTATGAAAATTCAAATATACAATTCTACTTTTCATAATATGAAGAAAAAGAAAACATTTGTTGTTCGGACTACCTCCTCATTTGCAATCTTCGGACTAAGGCCAATTACGTAAACCAAATTTTTTTGGACTACTCTCATATTGGATAGATGTTTTCGATTCATCGCTTCAAGCTCTTTTTTCTCACGTTCCTTTTGTTTCTTTTCATTTTTGATCCGTGTTAATCTATATTATAATAAAATGTAAATATATATATGTTAAAAGGATCTTGCTAATATCATTAAATTAATCGATAAAACAATCATTCTTTTTTTTTTTTACTCTTCTCATAATATTATAATATGACTAAAAGCGTGAAAGAAACATACTCCTCAGTCGATATAGGTTTAAATTCTATAGTCTGTTCTGAGTAAACCCTTCGACAAGCTGGGCATCGACTGTTCAAATTCTCTTGGATATGATGCCAACAAAATCTACAGATCTGAAAATATCGCAAATATTTAAAACAAAAAAAAAAAATATAAATAAAATTAACATTAACATTATAGCTGGTCTTTAAAAAAAAAAAGAAAAAAAAAAAAGACAAATACAAAGAACTCTTTTATTGATAAATAGATGTAATAAACTTAATGCTTGTCAAGGAATTGGATATATAAGAAACTTCACCTGATATCCACAAGGGCATGGTCTGAAATTCCTGTCTGACAGATCCATCTCCTCCATACAGAGAGGACACTGGGACTCCTCCTCTTCAGAATAGTACTCAGCCTTGAGGGACATTTTTCTTACGAATTCTTGTTACTTTAAGATATATACTACTTTATTCTTTGATGTAAAAGTTCGCAAACGCGAAAAGGTTATAGCTAAAGAAATTGGACAAGAGGAAAGAAGAGAGTAAAGGCAAAAGAAACCTCAAAGCTTCTTGGAATATCTATTTGTGTTGTTATAGTCCGTTTGGTAGACGCGTGAAAGTAATTTTGCTTCACTTCTTTAACAAGAGAAAAGAAAAGGCGAAAAGTAATACTAAGTTAGATACTTTGAAAGAAAAATAAAACGAACAACTACGAAGGATGCTGTACCTGATAATACAACAGTACTACTTAAAAGAAACAAGGAGAAAAAAAAGAATGAATTTTAATGATTTTTATGTCACTTAATCACAATTATCCTTAGAATAGAAATTATGACATATTACCATCAAAAAATATCTTAGAATGACAATTTTTAAAAAAAAAAAAAATCAAAAAAATTGATTTTCGTAAAATTGTCAGTCACGTGATTTATTCACATTCACGTGACATTTGGCCTGCATTACTGTATTAAGAAATTAATCGCGTAACAAATCAGGAATGATAAATGAACGGGATGTGTAATAAATAAGGGATGACAAATATTTTTATGATATACATGAAAATTTGTAATACTAGAAAAAATAATTTTAAATAATATAGTTAAAATATATAATTATTTTTTATTTGTTAAATTTAAAAATCATAATACTAAAATATTTTAATATTCTAGTATTTTAATATTTTTAGCTTATATATATTTAAAATTAATCGTCTGTGAAACATAAGGGTGACAAATAATATTTTTTGTTTTAAGTTCCCAGATTAATTAGTAAAAACGAAACATAATAGGATGTGATTCGGTGTGATAAATAGCAACCTAATCTTTATACTATCACCTAAACTAAAGCCAACTTCACATAAGTTCTAAATATCATATGACCCGTCATACACCCCGTGTTTACTAAGAAATTTTCTTTATGAAAAACTTTTATGAAATTGATTATTATGCTTCTAGGATAATTTTATTAAATAAATATATATTGTTAATTAAATATCAACTGTTATATAAAATTAATTAATAATATAAATTTTAAATTTTTTAAAATGGCAAAGTGAACATTGTTGATACACAGGGTTCAAAAATTTAGTATATAAATTAATCCATCACCAGTATTAGTATAGCACTTCCAATAATAATAATATGAAATTATAAACAGGACCTTTGATAGGAAAGTTGATATTTTTATGCAACTAAAACATCCTTTGAAACTTTATTTACAATCTTCGTATATACATATTCCTCGATTTAAGATTAAAATTTTTTGTTTTTCAACTGTAAACAAATAAATTGCTTCTAATTTGTTAACACACTCACTGTCTTTTAAAAATAAAAAAATTCATTCGATACAAGGAAGATAGGGTAATCCATTGGTGTTTGAGTATCTTGATTATATTTTAAAGGGTCTTTAATGAATTTTTCTGATGATCTTTGAACTGTATTCACTTTTATATAACTAGCATCATTTAAATATCTATTTATTTTATTCATTCTTCTGATAGTTGAAAGTACCTCACTCGGTTATAATAATAAAAGCCAGTCATTAGTATCAAGAAAGAATTTCAATGAATGAATATTCATTACCAATTCTTACCTAAAAACACATTAATTCAACCATATTGCGAAAATTTCAAAATCATCAAAAGAAACTGTTACACTATCAAATTTGTGCTTTTTAGTAGAAGGCGTTGTCAATTCAATCCTAGTGAAATAAATAGAGAATTAGTAGTGGCAAAAAAATCAAATGCATTAAAATTCAAAGTTGATATTTACCATCCAAGATCTAATATATCACTATGCATTCTAAATAGCCTTGAAATTATAAACAATAATGTCAGCAGAATATGTCCTTTCAAGATTACCATAATTTGATTTGAGACTGGTGCCTCCAATCTAATGGAGCTATAAATATTAACAAAGTTAGAAACAATGCAATAGCTTGGTTCGCATGTGTGGAAACACTTACCAATGTGTCATAATTTGTTATGCTATATCGTAATCCTCATTATAGTAAGGATCAAATCTACCTTCAATAAAGCTTTCCTAACCAAGATTGGGACCCAAGCCCTTTTGCAATATTTTTCATTAAATTGATTAATATATTCTTTAAATTCTTTTGTTTGATCCTGCCATTCTTGCTTTCTCAGCACACCATTTAACCAATTTAATTCTTCTTTGCTCAATTTTGATTATATATCTTTTTTATCAGAGACTTCTAGAATCCCATTAAGCAATAAAGAATCCATAAGTGTTTTCCTTGAAATTTTTTCTTTTTCTTGAACTAGTTTTAAAATCGTAGTTAATTTATCAGAAATTTTAATTTCAAACTAGAAGATTATGTAGGGTGAGCATATAAAGAAAGTGATATAAATATTATGATCAAATCTCCCAAGTTGCAGAAGCTATGCTAGTTAAAAGAAAGTCAAAAATACCTCCGTAAGGTTTTCTCTACATGTTCAATAACTTCTAAATCATTTTCTCCATTATCTACAGATTACATCTGTGCTGACCTTTTTATTAATCTTCCCGGAAAAAATTTCACCACTATTTAATGTTCGTATTTAATTTTCGTTCCTCAATTAAATCATGTGCTTTTTTATCTGATATCGATCTATGAATTGAACCCGTAAGCCATTATCAAACACAGAATTAATAATGCGTCCACCTTTGGAATTTGACATAAATAATTATTATACACCTCAGTTTGTTTCATTTGAATTTCACTTTTTTCAATTTCTATATCCAACCAAAACCTTTTAACCTCTTCATATTGTGTTTGATTCTTACAAAAAGATAATAACAAAAATGATCAGTGACAACAAAAACTGGTCCTTGGAGGCTACAAACGAAACGCGCTCTTGGTACCGAGAGCATGCCCCAGTCCTTTATGCAGACTTAGGATGAAGTCCACCGGATTGCATCCGTAACTAGCCCGAGCATGCCAGGCCGCTTAGGTGGTTGTTTAGACTATGAAAATAAAATAAAAATATATTTCAATTTGGTTAAGTCCAACTTCTTTCCCTATCTCCTCGCTGCTTTGCTGTCACCTCATTTTTCAATATTAAACTTAAAACTATAATGACCAGTATTCCATTATTTTTGCAGCCATAATCCACTTTTCATCTTTAGATATTTGTGCAATATATAAATCTTGAGATGAGTGTATGTTCAGCAGAACTATTGTATGTAAAATCTTGTTTAATACTACGAAAACGAAGTATTGAAATAAGAGTAAGGTTATTTTTGTCTAAATAATCAAATTCTTCAAATTATAATAATATTTCTGACATCTTTAACGCTCTGTAATATTAATAATAAAAATAAAAAAACGCGTAACAATTATATGCGCGGATCTTAACCCTACCCCAAATTTTGAAACATAACCCCAATTTTAATCGGTCAATTTAGGGATGGGATATAAATTCAAAATATTTTTATAAGCGCAAGACGACAAAATCTGTAAAAATCTTGTGTAGTCATACGCGCGTCATATGTAAAAGTAAAGTAGGAATAGCGAAACCCAATTTATATCACTGCGGTTATTAAGATTTGGTTAATTAACCGTTAATTAACCGCAATATAAATTTTAATATTAAACGGAACTTTATTATATTACTATATATATTACAGATAGCTATATATTTTTGCAACAAAGTTTATTACATTTGATTCAAATCCGAAAATACTATCATCAAAATTCAATAAATCATCGTCTTGTTGGAGGGGTAGTATTCCAATCTGAGGATCATCCGTCATCCGTAATCTGCAATCACGTGATCTGCAGATCATCCTTAATCCGGTGAACAGATATCTGATTCGAACGGATTATCCGTTGCATCCGTTAGATTATTACTATTAAAAATTTTTATTTATTAAAAATACTGCCCAATATTTTT
>CAJVPQ010002089.1:0-15119 GCA_910591825.1 Funneliformis caledonium
AAAAAAATAAACTCGAAATAATTGTAGCGATAATAATTAATAAATTTTAGAAAATAAAATTAAATAAATGATTATTAAAAAAACCGCGATCCAACCTGAATGTTATCGCAAGAAAAATTAAAAACCTAATGTCAACACCACCTGTAAGTCTCATTCTATTCATAGTGACTTGTTTAATTTAGATTCGCTTCTCTTTTTTTTTTTTTTTTTTTTTAGAAAACAAATTATTTAAGAATTATCTTGTGTTTGTGTTTTGTTACTTTTCAGATAGGATTGTAATTGTTTCTATTTTAGTGGAGTGGCGCAATAAGTGAAGCTATGTTTAAAAAAAAAAATTTGATTGATGTAATGATCAAAAAAAAGCAAATGATGCAAAACTAGGGATGGGGACGGTTCTATCGGTTCCATTTCGGCCCCTCTTCTGTTCTACTTCGACTATTCTTAAGTAAATTAAACTTTGAGCGTTAAAGTTAAATTATACTAATAGAGCATCATGTGATGATCAATTTAAAAAAATTTATTGACTGGTTATTAAACAAATTCGTCCTATTATTACCTTTAATTTGATTTTGAGCCGACTCTTGGAACCGGTTCCGGTTCGATTGTTAAAATTTGTTAAAAATGGTTTTTAACTCAGGAAAACCCAGATATGTTAAATTTATAATCGGTTTCAGACCGACTCAGAGTCGCTCTTTTTGAACCGTCCCCATCCCTATGCAAAACCCTTACCTTATGATTCTAACTCGAAAGAGGAACCTTAATATAAGAAAAATGATAAACAATGCGCGGAAATCAAAAAGGTTTGATCGAAAACCAGAAATTAAAAAAAGAAATGAAACTAAATAATTATACAAACATCGCGTATTTTCGAAACGATCCAAGCCTGAAGAGGATCCTAATAATTATAAATAATAATAAATGAAATAAATATCGTTCTATCGTTGCGGCACAAAACGAAAGAACCCAAATTAATGAAACTAAAGAAACACGTACCGCGTACTTCCGAAACGATCGACTCCATCGGAGGTTCATCACTTCAATATTATCATCAAACAACTTAGAAATGTCCGCTGAATTATGGTTAAATTTCTAATGGACGAAACTAACACATCGTCCTAAGTGATAAAAAAAAGGAGAAGGTGGTGAAGGGTCAGACCAGATTCAATCAAAGAGAGTCTGACATCCCAAACACAGTCTCAAGAGGATAATCCCACCAAGAGACACTACAGTGCTTTTACTGTGCATCCCTAGACCCCACAAAGTTATTAACAGACAAGTGACATATTCAAATGACACCCACCTAAATAATAAATAGCCCGATACTTGTCATTCAAAAATTCACACTTGTCCACAATAAAGGAGATCTTTGTGCCTTACCGTACCCTTGAATCAGAAACAAATAACCTTTGTGTTGAGTGATATTTCTGATGGTAAGGGACTTTTTAATAAGCAGAACACGAAAAACGCGTTGGTTGACAGGTCGATTTGGAAAATTTGCAATCACAGATTACGTACGTTGTCCCTTACGAACATACGAGTAAAAATCTCGAAACGAAATTATGTAAATAAAATTATTGTAATAAACGCGAAGAAGACTGATTTTGTCAAAAATTAAGAGAGAGAGAAATAAATAAATCAGAACTGTTTACATTTTTATTCAGAAAATCACATGTCCATGTGAAGGACCAGTAATCAATTCGATTGAAGGAAATCAGAATTACGTAATAATTTCAAATCTTAGTTTATGTCGTCGCATTTTGAATAAACCATAAAACAGGAATTATACTTTTGAATCATGTACCGAATAAAATGAGACAAATCACGCGCTGAATATCAAAGTTATCTGATATTTTGCGATTTAAATAATCATCTTAATGATGTGGTCATCTATAATATTCTTTTATTTATGATATAAATTATGCACTAGAAAATTTTTTTGGTAAGTTCGAATATTCAAATTTTTTGCATAAAGAAGCATTGATAAGACATGCCATACAAAGTAAAAATCATTCATTATACCAGGACACGATAACAAAAAATGCAACTCATGAAATTTGGTTAAAAAGTAATGATATTCTGATGATGATTGGTATGATGTGAATTAGAAAATAATTTGAAACAAATTTCACAAAATATTTTTGATGTTATTGAAAATACTAAAGAGTCAACAGCATTTATAAATAATCGTCCATAGTTTATGTTGAAAAGTTAGAAAGAACCAGAGACGTAAAAAATAATTGCTGAATTTGTATATATAAACTTGCTACTTTTTTTCTTACTTTCCAATTAAATCACAACAATCTGCAAAGGAACTTTCAAATGAATTGAAAAGAACAAGAACAAGAGGTTTTGAGTCAGCATTAGAGGATATAAAAAAATTAAGTTAAAACGCAGTTATGCAATATATTAATTTACGATTAGTGGCTTAAACGCATGGATACAAGCAAAACTTTTACAATTTGGAAAGGAATTATAAAATGCAATTAATTAGATCATGGACTCAACATTATATTATTTATTATCAGATTCTGTTTTTTAGAACAAATTAGACGAGATGCTTGTCGTTCTTGAAGGTTTATGGATGCATACAGAAAAGGATTATTGCAGTATAAAAAATTGGGTAACACAAGCTTAATAATTATTTTAACTTTGTATCTACACGTTCGCAATTCCAGTCCAAATACGCAAAATTAACTAATATAATTTATAATTTCACTTTTTCTTGAATTCATTTTATTGAAAGTGAAAAGTCATAAAAATTATTTAAAATCAAATTAAAGTAAGCAAACAATAACGAAAAGATTTAAATATTTTTAGCGCAACAACAAAAACTTACAAAAAAACTTTAATAAATTTTAAATTTCAGAATAATTTAATGTATCGATATAAATGTCGAAAAAAATTAACAAACGCCTTCCTTCGCAGTTTTATCTTCAATGACAAACCAACCAATCATTGGCGAGACAACCACTTCATTATAATTTTCGAGAAATTCTTGTTGCGCACCCAAAAATCCAGCAACAAATTTTAAATATAATCCAGTATCAGTTGTAAATGGGACTTCAACCCTTCCATCAGGAATATCTTCCGGTTCAATTAAATCATAAGATATCTTTGTTCCATCCTTTTCATAAGGATAAAAGGCCATCATCCATCCACTAATATTACTAGGGCCTGAACAAAACGATTGTCGCGAAGCTATTCTTGACCAGAACTCTTCATCAATTTCACCTTTATAGGTTTGAATCAACTTGCAAATAACTGGCTCCAATCTATCCAACCAAAAATCGAGATCTAAGTTTAACCGTCGTAATCGAATGACCTTCTCTTGTACCTTTTCCCAATCTTCTAAAGTACCCTCGAGAGTAACTTTAGGAATTCCGCACTCTGTGCATATTTTATATGAAAAATATGCTTTAACCATATCCAAAAGAACGATACGACTAGCGGTAAGCGAATTTTTGGTTGTAGTAGAAAAATCACATTCTAAAAGAGATTTTATATCAATTTTCTCTATAGCTTGATCAGTTTTCACAACCAATTTATTTACCACTTCAGGCCAATCTCCCTCAAATTCAGAATTTAAAATACCGTCGACCGAAACACATATCTCTTTTTTGCCTTCATGATTGACAAAATAATAACGGAATTTTTCTGCATTATAATTAATATGATGACTAACTCCCTGTGCTATAGTTAACCAGATATCATCAGGCGTTAATCGTAAATGTTGATGGTGGTTGTAAGCATGAAGAATGGCCGCCGCCAATCCATCAGACGTCATCGTATATTTAAGCAGAGATTTTTTGATTGGAGTTTCCTCATAATCAATTGAGATAGCATAAACTTTTGTATCAGGAAAAGTTTGAGAAATTCTATCTTTTATTGAAACATGTTCGTGAATTTTGTTTTCAAGATTAATTTTTTTTGTGAGGATATGAGTACTCATTTTTTTTTTTTTTTTTTTAAAAAATAATAATTTGGCACTACTTAAAGGCTTCGTCAATAGGACTAAATCGGGTGCTTTCTATTGACGAAGTCCAATTCGGAAATTTATTTTCAGCCAATGCGGGCGGTTAATGAACTAACCGTAGTTGGTGATTATAATAAATAAACGATCTACTGTACTTATAAATAATTAGATTCCTTTAAAAATATCTTGCTAGTAGGATGAGATAAATTTGAAATTGTAATATTATAAAAGGCGGAGCTGCAATACAAAATGATGGTAATAAATGGGTTGATTCATAAGAAAAAAAAAAAAAAAAAATAGTAATTATACTATTAACTAGGGAATGGGGACCGTTTGCAAGTCCAGACCGTTAAAAATGTATCCTCATTTAAATTCACATGATAAAATAAATTAAATAAATTTGTGACACAAGTTAAACAACTGACCGTTGTTAAGTCCGGAAAAGTCTTAACTAAAAAAATTCACACTGGTGTGCTAATCACTCGGCATTTGTTTCGTTCTGGACTAATAAAACGCGAACTAAAAATTAGCAGTTTTGTTAGATATTACATAGTTGCTTATTCAAGTTTGATGATTTTGTTAAATAGCGTTAGATATTACATGGTGTTTATTCAAAGTTTACTATTATATGTACAAAACAATTTTAATTAAATATTTAATCAAATAGTAAGTAACGAACATAGTATTGTTTGAAATATTATTTTGCTTAAATTTTTTAACCAATCAGCAATGACTAAGAACGGCGGACACTTTGTCATCATGTCTAGTACTTAATTGTCCTACGTTCCGCTCCGGACTAATAAACGACCTGAAAATTACGTAATTTGTCTGAACCGGATTTATTTTTTTTGCTACAAATACTGCTAAAAAATAAGTTCATGTTTCTGCTTTCAACTACGTATTTTACTAAATAATTTTTTTATTTTCTTTTTTTTTATATATAATAATTATCGCGCTCGTGTGATTACTGGGAAGGGAAATAAAACTTGTAAATTAAACTGTTCTATATGTCGTGTACTAAATATATTATTTATCATGTAATTTGACAATCTAATGGCATTCGTTATAGTTTTTTTCTACAGTTCAACTAAAGGCCAAAGAATAACAAATCTTATTGGGAGAAAAATATTTATGTGCTTACAAAAATTATTCCATAGGAAAAGATTTGCGACAAGTAACTAACCCAATTACGAGTGAGAAAAGATGGGAGGTTTGCTATTAAAATCGAGTTACGAACATAGTAAACCATATGATTCGTAACGTGATTTTAATAGCAAACCTCCCATATTTACTATGACGAACTTTTTCTATACGTTATAATTTCTTGAGCATTGAATGACCTTATCTAAAAAAGAAACCCAGCTGTTGAAATACTCTTATTGATTAAGGCTCCACTTAAGAATATTTACCGAAATAATTGAAGTTACTGGGGATGTTAAACATTAAAGTGGTGTGGGCGTATAAAAAAATAACCTTGGGAAATTGGGCAGTATATTCGAAGGGAGCTCTCACTTTCTGCCAGTTTTGTAGCTGCTAAATTGGGGGATGGAGTAAATGTCAACCACTCAACAATTTCGAGGCATTTGTCGGACCTTGGATACTGAAATGCGTACATCAATACTAACACGTCCAAAAGCAGAACGTGTAGAATGGGCTCAAAAACACAAGGATTAAAGTATAAAAATGCAAGCAGTCGTCAAATGCCAAAGTTCCAAAATAAAATATTCGTGATTTTGTATAAAGGTACATACAGTCTTTTATTTTAGGCGTATAATGGACGAATAATTCTATATGGAAATATTAGAAAACAACTACCGGAAGTCGCAGAATTTTACGAGGTAGATGACGGCTGCAACATGACAATGCTCCTAAGCATACTGATCTTATTGCTAAGGAATTCCTTGATATTAACGTCCCGGAGGTTATTGATTAGCCCTTAAATAGTCCAGGTCCTAAATCTCATTGAAAACCTGAGCAATTGTTAAAGGAACGTGGAGTTGCGTAGGCCAAATAGAATTGGGTGGCGTCTTTTCGCATTTTTCGATCTCGTCTCTCCATGGGTTAATTAGTAAACCCAAAAAGTGTCAATGATTTAGAATACAATGTGTTACATATATCTGCACATACCCTTCGGACTAAACGGATTCCGTTAACTAGTATATAATATTTCAAAGTCAGAATAATACATTAGTGGTGTACCAAAGTGATCGACAAAGTTTTCAGCTACTTTTCGCGACAATATTTGGCCTAGTAATCTATCCGTATTTTTCTGATCTAGTTCCTACCCAAAACCGTGATTTTCAATGTACTTTTTATTTTATTAATTAATCATCTTTGGTTCAATAAGTTAAGTTGTGCATCATAACGAAATAACATATTTAAAATTTTTATAAATATCCGGTAACAAATTTTATATTCAGTGTATTTAATTCAAATTTTCAGTTATAATTAAACATAAATATTTTAGTAGGTATCTATTTCATTTATTTATTAAACTTGTTTTCGTATTAATAAATATATTTCTTCAAAATTTCATACTAATTACATTTATATTTGTGGAGATCGAATAAAATTTTTGGTAAAATTTTAAAAAGATTGACATTTCACGAGACTTGTGACTGATATCGATTCGATCTCCACATGATTAATAGAAAAAATATTTTTTAATGCAATAAACAAGTTAAATTAATGAGATATCATAGGTTACAGCTAAAAAAATTCAAAGTTTTATTCTAACTAAAATCTGATCGGATATCTATAAAACTTTAACACATATATATCATTATTACATAAATCAATTAATTACACGAACAATTATAATGGTAATTTGGAAATCCAAGAGTTCAATTTCTGATAAAATCTATGGCTGGTTCTAATGCTTTAATTCAATTTCAACCTTCTTCATATGCCTCACAGTATACTGAAAATGCTAATTCTAACGAGGAACAAAATCAACTGCTATCTGATAACAGTATCCCTTACCCCAACACGGTTATTAATCCTCTCAAATCAAATCATCGTCATGACATCCTCGGTTTTGATATCCCTGGCTTTAAAATTCATACTTGTAAGACAATTCTTCTTTAAATAGTATTATCTATAATACACAAACTCAATTTCAACAATCATTTAATGGTTGTAATAATTTTAGTGGCTATTATAGGATATTCCTTGTAAAAAAAAAAATATTATCATGTTGTATTTCTCGTTTAAAGTTGATTATTATAACTTGTAATATATATTAAATAAATTATTCTTTATTTTTTGGTTTATTTATTTTTGATTTTATTAAGAAATAAATAATTAAAGTCATATTAATAATTGAATATTGTCATGGAGAGGAATAAATACAAACTTCGATCGTAAAGACGAAGTTGTCTTAACATTTCATAAGTATTTTTAAATCTTTTTTTTTGAAAAATTATAAAGGTGATAAAAATGACGATTGGATTAATATTCAAAAAAAAAAAACAATAATTAACTTTAAACGTTATAATTCAAGTTTACGAGTCAAATTCGAGTTTTGTAATTGGCGGTTTCGAGTTCGAATATGCTTCAAACCCGACCCGACCCTACGGAGCTGACGTATTACACAAAGCAATAAAAAGGAACTATAATTATTCTCTGAATAGTAATTTTACAGTATTTATAGCTTGCTTCATTCCAATAAAATTTAATTTTTTTTTAACATTATAATAAAACTTTGAAATTATTATTTATTAGCGCTTATAAATGAACTTTTTTCAAATTCGTTCATAGAAATAGTTTAACTACGGTAAATTGACAATTCTCGGTAAAACTTTCTAACCTATCGCGTATAATGTCTTGGTCCTGCTAATTAAGCAAGGATTTAAAAATAGTTATTAGTTGATTGCTCTTAATATTGTCAGAATATAAAAATTCAAAAAATATCAAGATGGAAAATGTTTCTCTTCAAAAGTTCTTTAGCAATAATTCATATTTACAAACAAGGTTAGAGATCAACTTTATATCATTTAAGTAAATTAGTAAAACCCGTCAAGTCAGGATCATCCTCGGATGATCTGATGAAATGATATGATTTTTCGTTTAACTTGTTTTTTAATTAATATTAAAAATAGAATGAATTATAATACTGTATATAATACTTGATCCAGGGTTAAAGCTTGGTTGTTATATAAAGATAAAAATGGAAACAAAGCTTATTCGTTATGTTAAAGAACAGTTATTAAATATTCATTACGCCAACTATATACCAGCTACAGTCAACCCTCTATATATGCATGCCCCTTGGGACCGGGTATAAGTGTGCATTTAGAGAGGGTGTGCATTTATAGGATAATACAATCTCGTGATTTACATATGAAATAATAATATCGTATTTATTTTTATTTATTTATTTAAGAATTATAAAAATCATAAAAATAAAACTAATTGTCCAAAATATCAATCTATAGTAGTCTGTTGCATTGAATTGATTTGTTCTTTTTTAATAAATTTCTCAATTTTACCTACCAACTTTACTTGTTCACTTGCATTTTCTTATTAAAGTAAAAATAAATTTAAAGTTTTTAAACTTTGTAATGCATTACTAACACTAATAATTTCCATCTCAGTACTATCATCCATTTCATCTGGATGATCTACTGATCCATTTTTAAACACATCTTCAAACTCTAAAATATTAGGAATATCATGAACTATAGCTTCTTCAGGAATAGTTAAAAATTCTTTCACCTACATCTATTAGGTAAATGAAGAGCTTTGATTGCTTTATTAAGTTCTTCATCAAGAATTAAATTATCATTGGATACTAAATCATTATCAAGCATTAAATCATCAACTTCAATATTAGAAAGAATTTTAACATGATTCTAACAATTTCTGATAATATCAGTTGTAATTTCACTCCAACTTTTAATAACAAATTGAATTGCTTGTAAAACATTCATTTTCAAATCTTGTATAAAATACCTACTTTCAACTTATTCTAGTATCCATCTAAATAAAAAAAAATTAGTAAATTAAATTTATAAAATAATTAAATAATTAAAAATAATTAAAATAATCATACCTAATATGATGATGATAATAATGTTTCTTAAAAGATATAATTATTCCAGAGTCTATAGGTTGAAGTCTTGAAGTTATATTAGAAGGTAAAAAACAAACTTCAACATTTTTAAAAGTTAGATTTTCTAATTTATGGCTTATATAATTATCAAGAAGTAGCAAAATATGTTATTTATTGTGTTTTATGCTAACTTAATAATTAAATTCCAGAAGTTATTCTTGAAAAAAAGTTGTTAATATCTAGGCCTTAGCATTATTCTGATAAGTTATTGGTAAATTACCAATATTAATATTTTTAAAGCACTTTAGATTGACATATTTATCAATTACTAAAGGAGGTACCTTATGTGATCTATCTGCATTTGTACATATAGCAATAGAAAGATGTTCTTTATTTTTTTACATTCAAAAAAACACCTTGTAGCTAATGTTTTATTAGGTTATAATCTTTAAAGTAATATTAATATAAGAAAATAATAACTATTGATATTTATATAAAATAATATAAAATTAAAAATACTGGTAAAAAAGTCCAGTTTCATTTATGTTATAGATTCGATCAAGAGAATACTCTGTACATTTATGTCTTAATAATAGTAAAGCTTCAGCTATAGCATTTTTATTAACAGAATCTACTTCTTTATAAAGTTTTATTTAACGAATACCATAACGATCCTTAAATCTTTGAAGTTATCCCTTAGAAAATTGTAAAAAATTAAATTAAAATAAATAAAAATATTTTTAAATATTCCTTAAAGTGAACTTAAAGTAAATTAAGCAAAGTTAACAAAATTGGATAAAATTAAGTAATTTAAGTAAAATTAAACAAAATTCAACGAATCTGTAATGTTTCCTGAGGTACTTGCAGTTCATTAACTAATAATTTAGCCTTTTCAATCAGTAAATCATTACTTAAAATAGTCTTATGCTGGTAGGTTAACACAAATTACTTAAGAGCAAGCTCAAGTTCTGAAACAACAACACTCTTATAATGTTTTGCATCTGGTTTAATTACTTTTGTAGTAAGTCTCTTATCTTTAGTTTGCAAAATTCATATTATAGTAGACTTATTAACTTTTAATTTCCATTTCTGTTCAATCTAATTTATATATTGAGAATGAGTCCTTTTTTTATTATAAGCATAGAAACATAATTCATATTTTTGACTATCAGTCAATGTAATCTTTTTTTAGGTAATGACATATTTAATATATTGTGTACTGCATATACTGTATAATATTATATATAGTCAAATAATCATTGTATATTAAAAAAAAGTGGTAGTATACATATTAAATAATTATATTAGGGTTTAGGATATATGATACATTTTTCATATAAAAACAAAAAAATATATTTCTTGTGATCTCTTATTTTTTTTACTTATTTTTACTAATATTTTATCATAATAGTCTATGAAAGTAGTGAAAAAAATTACAAGAATGAAAAGATAAATCCTTTTCAAAAAGAAAAAAGGTGAGTGGATACTGAACTGCTTAGAATAGTTATTCAATCTGCCTGTAGTTTTTCAGATCTTGTTAGATAGATATTTTTTATATTTTTTTCTTTCTTCTTTATATATTTATTATTTTTTTTTGGAGGGTTTTTTTATAAAGGATATGTAATATTTTTATTATTTTTATTATTATTATTATTATTATTATTATTATTTTAGCTATAAATTATTGTATTCAGTTGTATATCTAGTTTTCAATCAAAAAATTGGTTTAGATCAATAAGACAATTGATAATAAAAATAAAGATATAAATTTTAATAAATTAATTTTATTTTAAATGTACTATTACTAATATTATTTTAGAAATTTTGTGTCTAAAATGACAAAAATCATTTGTCATCGATTTATATCAATAAAATTAGACCAAATAATAGATGTAGAAAAAAAATTAGATGAAGAAATTAATAAATGGCAAAAATATAGAAAATAAATAAATAAATTTAAATTTCTTTTTACTAAAATTTATTCAGTTTTATTTGAGTGAATAAATAAAATATCACATTTTAACATCTTTATTTTTTTATTTACTAATTTGGTACTTATTTGCTACTATTTTTAAAAATAATACCTAGGCAGTAAGATGTGAATATCAATACCAATTTGTAACCCAAAAAAATAGTGAACATTATTTAACATCCTGTATTTAAAAATAAACATTTCTTGTATTTTTAAAAAAAATTTTTGCTAAGCTACTGACACTAATGTTTGATCATAAAAAATTAAGTAATGATGCACTCAAATCCTTAAAAATTTGGATAACTTTTTTGAATAAGTTCAGTCATTAGATGAATTTGATATCACTAGTAAAATGTTGACAAATTGGCAACCATCCTGATGTAAATAGATTTGAATATCTGAGATTTCAATATTTCAAATAAATAGCAATCGGCATTGTTACAAATCAGATACCAATCAGCAGTTTTCTATCCTTTAAAATGTATATTCTGATTGCTCTTTATTTATAAAATAAATAGCATGCAGTTTGTTATACTTTTTTAATCATAAATTAGTATCAGTAGACACTATTATTATAAATTAATTCAAAAAAACAATACCCGATTACTGCTTATTTATAAAGTTAACCATTATCTGTTAGTGTCGATTTTTTGAATAAATTATGATATGATTTCAATTGTTATTTATTTGTATTGTTTATCAACATCAGTATATAATAAATAAATGCGATAATAAAATACATAAAAATCCGTAAATAAATAGAAATACAATTTAAAGCAATTACATATGAAAATGTCTGTTTATCAGGATTACTGCTATATATTTGATGAGTTTTCTTTGATCTACTATGAACTTACACAGTGTAAATCGACTATATATATTATGGATGGGTATAATGCTATCTCTGTTGATTTTGTAAAAATCGTATTTCTACAATTCAATATTACAAATGTTAATATCATTAGCAACTTGACAATAGAATCTTGTTTGATAATTCAGTGCAGGCAAGAACCATTTTACATATGCCAGGTAATGTTTACGTTTACCATCTGAAAGGTTTAAATTGTACTTAACCAGAATACACATCACATATATTGTTATCATGAATAAATCTCGTAAGAATGAAAGAATTCTTGTAAAATCGTGATATATTTATTGATCTGAAAGTCTCAGTGCCAATCTGTATTCTCTCAAATTGGTTGATAGTCAGTATAACAACAGTCCGTTGTCCAGAATGTCATATATTCGTTTGAACTAATTCTGCAATAGTTACAAAATCTGAATCATAGGCTGCGTTATAATATTCTACCAGAATATTATAAATGTTATCTAGTAAGTTAACATTGCTTTTTTGGGGGATAACATCTCTCCTAGGAAAGTTTCTAAACCCATAATAGTATCATCTATTTTCAGATGATAGATTTGCAGAAAATGAGCTAGCTTTACATATTCGAAATTGTCATAAGCGGCTAAGCTTCCCACAGTTGTTCTTGGTTGTATGAACTTCAAGCATTCTACAAGCATCAAATAACATGATATAAGGTCGTCCAGTCTCCAATTGTGTAATATTATTCACGATAATTCAGGCTCTAATTTACGATGATTGTTAGGAAAGGACCCTAAAATTCCATTCATGCGTTCAAAAAAATAACACCAGAAGGAATATAAAGGACCATAATCTTGACAACATTCCATAATATGAAGAGATAAATAGACATTTGGTGTTATCATTACCAGGTCATAATTGTCTTTGATTAAATGAGCAACTGTCAATAATCGGATATAGGCTTCTTCTAGTACACATTCATTGATAATTCTTGATACTAATAAGAAGATCTCCTTCATCCAAAAGTTCCTAAAACAATGGAGTAGCGTAAACCATAATGAATATCCTTCATTGATCTGCAGTAAAACCAGAAAAACCTTCTCCAGTTGCAATTTTGCATGGAATTCTTCCAAGATCCGCTGGTACCTTAATCATTTTTGACCATTTTTTTATTAGTTCTAGATCTTGTTTTGTTAGTTTTCCACCATCTATCTATAACCTCTTTACTATTCAATAAGCGATGCCCAGAAACAAGCAATGCATAGGATCTACAACTAGATGCCTAATTGGATCATGATAGGGTAATCTAAGCATTTCAGACCATCTAACATGAGTTATTTTAGCATGTTATTTTCTATCTTCTTTTGTTTTTTTAGATTTTCAAATAGTAGTAGTATTGCGACGATGCTCTTCTGGATTCCGCATTCTAAACCATTCAGATATATTATCAAAACCTCTAAAATTAGCTCTTTCTCCATCAATACTATCTGCATATTTGTAACACCCATGACAACCCACTAAAGCAGAAATTTATCCACATAATTTTCGTGCAGCTGAAATATCATTGCTGCAACAGATTACTGCTAATCTGATTCTTTTACTAACAGGATGCTGGTTAGTAGCTGATAAATCTACACCATTTCAGAATTCCAGCAATTCATCTATGATCAGGGTAAGATAATGATTTATTCGATGTAATTTGACCTCGTTCGGTCCCGATAACAAGCTAAGAGTTAAAATATTTTCTTTTTTGAAGTAAACATCCCGTGGTAGATTGCATATAATACCATATATTATACTACTGCTATACGAAGATGACTCGAATGGTTAGAACCAATCAAGATTTATTATTAATCTTAAATAAGAATCGGCTGTTACAGGTGTGAAAAATCATTCTTAATTTACATTATCCATGTGTGATGGAAATTTTCATCATATTTCACCATCATAGATATCAGAAAGTAAGCTGATTTCATTATCCTGAGTTACCAATTTCTTTAAAAGTTCTTCAAAGCCTGACCTTTAATACATTGTAATTATTTGAGTCCTTAGACAAGGCAATATATATATCATTTTAGGACGCCATATGTATCCGTTTGTTACTGAAATTTTCGTAAGTAATTCTGCCACACAAGCTTCCCATTGATTTTGCATTGAATCATTCGGGAATTCTACATGAGAGTATTTACATTCTGAATTCATCTGATTTGTTATAATAGAATATATTTTATTGCATTCAGGACAAACAACATATGTTTTTGATTTCCTTTTTATATCTAATAACTTCCTTGCCATATAAGCACTTGCAGGAAATTTTTTGAATCATTTTTTATTAGTATCAGACAGTACTACCCTGAAGAATTTGATTAATGAATCGACTGCAATATCTGGAAGCCTGAATTTTTCTTGATATTTAAAGATCCATAAAAGAATCCAAAAATCATTCATATTTATGTTTGTGGATGTATTTTCTGTATCTAATTCTTCTACATATTCAGGTATCGCAAACGATTTGTTATCATTTAACAATAGTTCATCCAAAGAAGATTCCTCATTAACTGACCAAAATTCTTTGTCATTACTAGAGGAATCAACTTGTTGTTCATATTCTTTATCTGGAATGATAATGGTATAGTTGCTAGTCATACAAAACTGATTGTATTTTCTTCGCTTTTTTCTAACATTATTTGGTTTTGTAGCAAAAATTATTCTATCACTAGTGAAGCTATCTTCGTCTGACAAAATATCATCATCGAGGTCTTGTAAAGAATTGACTGAATTTGATAAAGAATCCTCATCTAATGAAATATTGTCATCAAGTTCTTGTAAAGAACTGGCCAAATTAGGTAAAGAATATTTGTTTAACAAAACATCACCATCGAGGTCTTGTGAAGAACTGACCAAATTAGGTTGTATAACATCATCATTGTGATCTGAATTTTGCAAATTAATCCTAATGGATTTTGATTGTATTTTTGATCTAGAGGTTTCCGTTTCTTTTTTTTCCTTTTAAAAATAGAAGCTTTAAGCCGATTATATTTTATTTCATGGATTTTTCTAGTTCAAGTATCAACCAAATGACTATTATATTTCATGCAGTTACATTGCACTTTCGGTCAAACTTTTGTATGTCTTATAACTATTGCTAATTTATTATTCGATTTTCGTTTGATCATTTTTTTAAAAAAAAAACAAGAGTTGGGCAAAAAAATTTAACAATCAATAAAATTAAATATATATGCAGATTTTATTCAACATTTATATTAAAAGCATGTGAAAAAGTATAATTTGATAA
>CAJVPQ010002090.1:0-15118 GCA_910591825.1 Funneliformis caledonium
AATATGATAAATATATTAAAAATTCAATTTAATATAAAGGTATCAAATGAAATAATAAAAACTCACCATTAATTGAGGAGGCGTGATTTTTTTAGGGGTAGAGGTAGTGATGTTGGGCTTGATGATTTTTTTAGTAATGGAGGTAATGGTGTTGGGCTTAATGTTGGGCTTCTTGGTAATAGCGGTGGAGATGGTGGTGGATTTGACGAGTATGGAGATGGTGATAGATTTGACGAGTGTGGAAATGGTGGTAGACTTAGCTGGTATGGGTCTGACGGGTGTGGAGATGGTAGTAGTATCATCGACAGCAACAGGCATCAATTTATTATTGGAAAACAAATTGATATTTTTGATACGGGTCTTTTTTGGTAGAACTACTCCTATATTATCTTCAGATGCTTTATTATTATTGTAACTATTGATTAGTGCGTTTGTTAAAATTTAATAAAATAAAGTAGAATTGTTTTATACTATCTTCTGATATCTAGAGAAATATAATATATAGATGTAAGTAAATTTAAATAAACGTATATAAAATCAATAACGAATATAATTACATCTTTATTCAAATGTTTGATCTTCTGACTTGTAGACGTTTTAAAGAGGATGTATCAATAGTAAATCTGTCTTGGCTGCCACTCATTTTTGGGTTATTGCTTGAAAATTGAAAATTATATTTTTCTAGTAAAGGATGATATGAAGAATAAGCTATTCATTCTCGTTTTCGTTTTTTTTTATTAATTTTAAAAATGTAATACATTACATAAAACATTGATAAATACATCATCATACCTCTATAGAAATTGCATCAATAAACGTATAACTTATATTATCGTTGATAAACGCTTGAATTCAGTTCTGAATTTAGTTCATATCATGTCATCATAAAAGTCAGAAACTACATTAATAAATGTAAAATTAAAAAATTATGCGAAATTAAAAATTTCATTAATAAACATATTAATATATTATCATCGCAAAAATCATATTTCATGTTATAATACAGAATACTAAATATGATTTCATATTTTTTTATATTCTATTATTACTCGACATCATTTTTATAATTGTTGATGGCTTAACAATGATCATTGTTTATTTGACGTCACTTTCACCATTGTTACTTGATGCAGCTAATTAAATAAAAAAAATGAAAATTTTATTCATTCTTGATACTAAATATTTTACCTCTTTAAATATAAATCATTTACAAAAATGCAACACACATGTCCACAATGCGAAAGAACTTTCTCTCATCGTTCTTCTTTAAGAAACCACATAAAAACTCATGATAGTTTAATTGATAGAATTTTAGATGAAATCATTGAAGAAAATATACGACAAGTAAATAAAGAAGAGATACAAAATAACCTAATAGAAAGTGATGATGTGATGAACTACAAAGACCAAATTGTTGAAGATAAAGAAGAAGAGGAGAGAGAAGAAGAGTTATTTAACCCTGATGAAGATTTGATTAATATTTAAGAAGAGAATGAAGATGATGTAGAAGAATATATAGAAGAAGAGTTAGTTAGCTACTATGAAGACGTTGAAGAAGAGGAGGAAGAAGATAAAGAAGAAGGGGAAGAAAAAGATTTGATTGACGATGTTCAAGTAAGATTCTCATTAATTAAACTACTTTATAGTATAAATAACAATAGTACAAAAAATTTGATGCATGTATTAACGCCATTTATTTAATATTTAGTTAGTACAAAATAGTTTGATGATCAACGTCATTATTTAAACTAACAATTAATATTTTACTGTATTTAATATAAAAAGCATATGTTAATTAACATTGAACCTACACCAGTCTTTAAGTCTTTTCACATTAGTAGTTCAACAACAAATAGGTCTAAGTTACCGAGTGAAGAGTTTGGAGATTTTATGAAATTGCTTACAAAGTGGAATTTATGTGATACATGTGGAAGTGATATACTTAAATTTTCGTGTAAAATTTGCCGAGATGATGTAAGATTACCCACTTCTGTTAAGCAAGGCCATCGATTAATAGATCAAATAAATGTATCACATATCTTCTTTAAAAAAACGCCTATAATTACATATGAGGAAACAACATACTACCTTAATTACCGTCAAATTTTTGATGCTGTAAAGGAACTGTTAAGCAACCAGGAAATATATGACAATTGTACCTTTAAATTTATATCATTATATTATAACGGGTAGAGAATTTACCATAAGCAATATAATGGAAAATAGTGGGAAAGAGTACAAGGGTTGCTTTCTGAAGAAGTAAAGGTTTTGTCTATCATCCTGTATTCTGATGTGACAACTTGCGACCATTTAGGCAAGTCTAGTGAGCATCCAATTTTTTTGACGTTGGACAATATAATTAGTTGGCATAGAAATAAACCTGATACCAAAGTTCTATTGGGTTATCTTTCAATTTTGAAGGCAAAATCTATCTCTCAAAAAAGATCTAAAGGCTTTAAATTAGCAAAGTGTACTCTTTACCAATACGCTTTAGATATATTAATACATCCATTGCTTGATTATAAAACCATGGATTTGATCTTCAAATAGATAATGATGAACTATGGTATTATCCATTTATTTCTGTAATGCTAGGAAATTTTCCAGAAAATGCTGCGGTGACTTTAATATTTAGCTCTGTTAATTGTAAACACCCATGTTATAAGTATTTAGTAGAAGGTGATAAATTAAATAATGTAAAGTTATCAGACGACCAAATTATTTTGAGGATACCGGATACTATGAAAGATTTTGTCGAACAAGATGTTGCGCAGCAGTATTCTTTACATAATATGGAGAATATTTTTTGGAAATACCCGTAAGTATAACTGTATAATATTAGATTGCAGTAAATTATGCGTCAAGTTACACAGTATATTTAAACGTATTATTCTTTATACTTAGTCAATTAAATATTTACGCGGCAACAATTCCTGATCGTATGCATCACCTTGACTTAGGGTTGTTCAACTACCAAGTGACCTATACTAGAGAACTACTAAAAGAATTGTGTGATCAAATAGCGGTTGATGAACTTGACAACTGACTAGCTAGAATTCCAAGATTTCCTGGCCTCAAAATATTCAAGAATGGTCTTAAAAACATCAAGCGATTTACAGCTGATGAGTTCCGTAATATGATGAAGGTATTTATTTTCGTCATTGAAGGGATCATCATAAAACACCACAAAGAAACAATAACTGCAAATCGTGCCAAACGAGCAGATGAAGCATTAGTTGATGTATATTATCATTAGTATAAGATGTATTTATACAGCCATTAAGAGTATTTTTTAGAATCAGAACTGGACAACTTTAAGGTATTATGATTAGCATTTATATATTATGTACCGTATATTCAGGATTAACGCTTTTATTTTATTATAGAATCTGGTTACAAATTGGGCAATATTATTTGTAAAGCTATTTCAAAAATATTCACTGTCGAAACTCAAGTTGCCAAAGTTATATAATTGGCGCTACCATATTATTTTATCAATTGAAGAATATGGTGCCATTAACGGGTTTATAATGGAGACGTACAAAACTTTACATAAAGATGCCGTTAAAAAACCCTATAGAGCTAGCAATAAGTGCTAACCAACGGACCAGATGATTAAAACAGTTAGTTTATGCATGATATATATAATTAATAATATGCAAACAAAATGACATTATTTATATGTAGGTTTACCAAAACGTAACTTTAAAATATATGCGTAAACATACAGTTATCAAGAAACATCAACAAAAAACTCTGATGAACAGCTTGTTAGGCTCTTTTTATTTAAAAGATTTTGATACGTTCTTTGATAATTACAAATCTAAAAATAATTTGGCTAATGAAGCTTTAGTAACCTTAGAATATTTTATTCCAACATTAAATGAATTTTTTGATTTGTGTAATAATTTATCTGAAGAAATGGTTAGAGAAGCTAAAATCAGATGGTATAGTTATGCTAATATCTCTTCAAGTGGTGATTGTATTAGAGCGAATAGTATGTATTATAATGAGCCATCATTTAGTAACGTGTTGATTAACATGAGTGAGAAAGAGTTCAAAAACTATAATATATATGAAGGTGCTTGTTTTGGCAAGGTAATGTATTTATTCTATCAATAAATTGACATTCTACATGATTAATAATTGACGAATAACTTATATTATATAGGTTCTTATGTTGATTAATGTTATAATCGAAGGTTATTCATCTTTTGACCTTGCTCTTGTACAATGGTATAATTTTCGCTATAAAAATGATGAATATCGTTTATATAAATATGATTGTCCTTTATTACAAATTACAAATACGTACAATGTCATACCTGTAGAGTCAATCATAGAATTAATACAAGTAATTCAACGGGTTGAACGACAAAATTAATATTTTGTTAATATATACATGTTTTAATTTAACTTCAATAAAATTGACTTAGTTAAAAAAATATTATTAAAATACGCCGTTAATATATGGTATTGTTTAATGGTGTATAATGTGTTAAACAATACATTGTGTTAAAAAACGCGTATATTATCAGGTATGTGTTGATAAACTCTAGTAGATAGCATTTTTCAATGATATGTATCACGTTGATCATTGAATTAGTGTTGATCAACACGTATATTAGTGCAAACTAACACCTCCAAAACTTCCTGATGATGATTTAACGATCTTTAATTCTTTTTTAGATAGTGCGAGTGAAATTAGGAAAGTGAATGATGCAACAATTAATGCCTTTAGATAGAAAGCTGATAAGCCATCTGACTTCGCAATAAAAGATAACTCCAAACACATTACTAAATCATTAAAATAGTTTATAGATGTATCAATCAGTATAAAGGATAAGGATGGTAAAACTGTTATAGCTACTGGAAATTTTACTTGTATTGATAATAAAGAACCTGAACTAATATTATGTTTAGGTATGACATAGATTAAAAAAGTTCAAGATGTTCTTGACCTAAATAAAAATCAATTTTGAATGAAGTTACATGGGAAAACTTACATTATCCCAACTTTTAGCAAAGCTTTAGAAGTTGAAGATCCGCTCAAAGAGAAGCAAGATCAAACATCTACTAACTCTTCTAGTCTAACTAGTGAGAAGGACTTAAAAAAAATGCGTAAACTGTGTAAAGCTTGAAAAATGTCTTGCAAAGGCTGAAGAAATAGTCTATTTGGCCTTAAGTACTGGTAAATTTCTTGCTGATACATGTGAATCTTTATATAAGGGTAGTATTAGCTATTAAACCCTTAAGCTTTTCACTGTGATTAACTAGATTTTTAAGAAGAGATTCCACCCTAGCTTCTCGGAAAGTATCAGACAAATTATCAGAGAAAGAGACTATATCATTTTTGTTATTTTCAGGATAACGCTTTTTTTTCATCTACAATTTTTATGCTTTTTTCAACCATCTTCTCATACAATGCATTCATATTATTTGTATCCTTCTTTAAAGCTAGGATTGGCTGAGTCTCAATAGATGGTGCTGGCAAAGCTAACGTGAACTTAGACTTTGACTTCTTTCCTTCCGTCTTTTTTGCCTTCTCACCTTCTTCTAAAACTGAATCAATAGATTTACTAGGCTCTATCTTAGCATTACGTATTTGTTTTTCTAATTCTGTAAATGAGAAAATATCTTGGCCTTGAATCTCTGATTCAGTCTACCTGCTTACAACATTTATATTAAAAAGTGAAGCAGTCCTCATAGGACCAGCTGTTGACATATGAATTTGTTGATTCCACGCAATCCTATTTTTTTTTCACCTCTTCAGATCTGATAAATACATTTTGTGATATACAATATTTATCTGTTAAATCTTTTAAAACTTTATCTTTAGACTTTTTTTCAGCATATTGCATAATATAATCATAATTGGCTGATGAAAAAGAAGGGCATCACATCTTATGTGTTGTCTAAGCATAGTAGCAATATTTTTTTATATATCTAATATAATACTCTAAAATAATTTATTAAATAAAATATATAGAAAAAATATATCATTCTAAATATATAGGATATACAGGATATATAGGAAGATAATATTTCAGATCTATAAGATATATAGAATAAATAAGATATTCAGAAAGAATGTATTATTTTAAATAAACAGATTATATCTATTATCTCAAAAATTTATTTGTGCATTTTTTTCCTATAATATAACCATATCAAGATTATGTCTAATGTGCATATATTGAAAGATATAAAAAATAGAGGACATCGGCTGGGTAGTGCATATGAGCAAGAGCTTGAAAAAAATAAGAACTGCTATCAATTTTAACTCTGAAATTACTGATTTCAACAAAAAGTTGCAGGCTAAAAATTCAGAATATTCAGAGTGAGAAAAGGAGTTTTAGCGAACCTATGCTAATATTGGAAATAAGATTAGCCAGTTAAATGTGTTCAGCACTAAAGTTAGATCTCAACTTATTTCTGAACGGAAGTCTCATTCTAAAAGTCAACGTGAGCTTGAAGTCAAATATTCTGCCAAAATTAAACCACTTAAATCAAATATTAAAACACTAAAGAAAGAAGCAATTTTGGCCCAGAAAGCTTCGTCCGCTGATAAGATCAAAATTCTTTCTCTTGAAGCTAAAGTACGTAAATTAAAAGGTAAGTTGGATGATTTGAAACTAGAATAGGTATTTCATGATTCAGATGCAGTGGGAGGAGTGGTAGAAGAGTCAGCCTAAATAAATACATTTATAATAGATGACCCCAAAGAGATCAATTCTCTCAGGCTTGAATTAAAATGGGTAAAGGAGGATCTAAATTCAAAAAATCATGAAATAGAATATATAGAAAAAGAGATAGAAGTAATATATAAAATATCAGTTAGGAAATAGATGCTTTGTCCTAAGAATGATTAAACTTACTGAAGAAAAGGTTCCTTAAAGACTAGTTAATGTTAAAGAAAGAGCCAAGAGACGTTTCATATAATGAAGTAAATCATCCATCCTCGCTTATGAATAATTCATCATGTACAATGCCTTCTGGTCAACCTTCCTCTCTTAATCCATCATCTCAAATAATTTCTGTAGGTAATGCAAAAGCAGTATCTTTACCAGCAACTGCTTCTATCATCACAAGCTCCTTGATGTCACCTATATTAATATATTCTATACTTATTCTAGTACTTATTGCGATTATATGGCTCATGGCCAGAAAATGTTAGAATTTGTAGAAAAAAGTAACCAATTTTTTACTTATGAAAATTATATAAATAGGGGTCATGCAAAGCGTCTCTTGATCAGATCAAATCATTATTATTTTCAATTCTAATCGACTATTGTATAAGTACTGATGCTAGTGGAATTTTTTCAAATCTTTTTTTTAATGTGAGCTAGTACCTTTTTTGATAAATCTTCAGGTAGATTAATTAAAATCTTTTCAGCTTAAGATATTAACCATCTTCTCTCATTTATATATTCTTTTAATTCACCTTATAATGAAGAAAAAAAAATTTTTCGAATTATAAAATACCCTTAAATAAAAATTAGAGTTATAGATTCTAATCTAATATACAAAAGAACTAAGAGATAGGACTACCTCCTATAAAACTTTATCTTATAGATATGAATATAAATGAGACCACAAAGCACAAATCATCCCAAATTCAGCTACCTTTTAAAGGTTTGTTCTATCTAAATCTAATTGATAAGGGGTCATCAGATGGTCTTCAGATATCAATAACTACAAAGTGTTTTTTTATTACCTTATAAATTTTTTTTGCTAGAGGCTAATAATCATCACGTATATCTTTAAGAATTCGCTTTATACTATCTAATGTTTCACATCCATGATGCAATAAAATATATTTAAGATTTGTGCGTATATTTAAATAGATTTTATAAAACATTGGGCTATATAAATTGAGCTAATTTTGTTATATCTGCCTGATCTAAAAAAAGGAACAATTTTTAACTGAGTTACCAAAGGTTTTCCGGTAAGATCATCAAAGACTATAACAATAAATCAGCCAGTTCTTTTGAAAGATACAATATCAGGTAGTTCTTCAAGTGTGATTAGCTTGAATTTCATATTTTCATACTATAAAGCTTGCTTATCCATAATTATAAATTTATAAAAACATTGTATTGCTTTCCATAATTCTTCATTTTGGTATTGTGCAACAACAATTAGATTATCACAAAGAATATACCTTTCACCAAAATTTTTACTCCCACCTTTTGATATTTTATGATCACGTTTTTTACCAGACATCTATAGATAGATTTTTGGATATTTACTTCTTAAAAGTAGATGTACTACCATGCATATTTTTTCAGACCCAAAGGTGCCTGCAACTTCTAGTCTAAATAGAAGTTTAGGAGTGAATGGATTCTGTTTTTTCAAAGGTATAGTTTCATCTAATTTACATAGTTCGTAATACTCCATAGTATTTTGAAAAGTAGGATATTTATTTAAGAAACATATTTTGTTAACTACAAGAAAAAAGTATTCTGGCTAATGAATAGAATCTGACTTCATAGATGCCAGCTCTTTTTCTGCCTTCTGCATCTGCAACTTTAAATCCTCAATTTAATCTTGTAATTTCTTATTTGCATTAACCCGATTTGCCAAGAAAAAAATACAGATGAATGTGTAAAAATAATCGGCCACCAAGCATTTTATTAAAACAGTAATACAAACAACAATTAGATTATTTTTTTTCGAATTTTCATTATACCAAAATTAATCTAGCGATATAAAATATATATAATAGATGTGGCTTAGAATCATGCAGATAACCACTGTAGAATGATTTTAGTCAAAGTCACGTGAAAACAAGACTTAAGAAAGTCTAAAAATTGCATCATATCTATTCCAAAAGAAATATCGCGTCATTACCGCATCAAATAGTATATTTTACTAGTAAATCTGAAAAAAAATACAAAGTCAATACTGTGATATTATCGCAAAATTGCGTAATACTATTCCTAGTAGTATTAGTATGTTAATATATACTGCTTTATTAGAACTTAATAAAAATTACATATATGAAATCTCTATTCTATGAATTTTTTGGGATCAAAACCGTTACTACCATTTTACTAGAACTATGTTCACTATCCTTAAAGTTAGAACTATATAATATTTTGTAAATTGTACATGCGACAGCTGTTCTCAGAGTCATTAACACATATATAAGCAGATATACAGCATTTAGAAAAGTCATATGCAATAGAATTATTACTTCTTCTATTAAGCAGTACTTATAAATATCTGATTCTTTTCACATAACATAAAGTTCTATAACATTGCCTGCCATTTTATATAAAGTAAATATGGTTAAATATTATTGATTGGCAAAAATGCGAAATAAATTGATATATATATACTCAAATTCTGTCTCTTGAATGATTGATTGAATATTCTTTTAAGCTTTGATACATTTCTTGTAGTATCAATGGAGTCTTTGAAAAATTGAACTAACTTTTTGTGATCTCGTTGTCGTTTGTCTTGAGTAGAGTTTAGTCTACCAGTTTCTAGATATACAATTTCAAGCTTTACGTTCTTTTCTAGTTGTACTATAGTTATACAATCAGGCTTTCGTGCAAATTTATGAGAACCTTTCCATATAGCGTTAGCTAAGCTCCCTTCCTCACCCTATTGAAAAATATAATAATTATATTGTGATACAAAGTAAGGTTCTAAATTCAAGCTAATCCATATCTGATTTTAACTTATCATATATCTTATACAACTGGATTCTTAGGTAAATCACTTAACACTATATTTATTAGAGACGCAAGTACTTCGCAAACGTATGATCCTTTATTAACTGATTTTCTTTTCTTCAAATAGGCTTCGTATTTGGGTGATTTCCAGACTTTAAGTCTATAAAGAATTATTAATTGTTAGAAATTTGATCATCTCCTACGAAAAAATAAAGAACTTATAATGCTTCTAGTATTTGTCTAAACATTATTTGAAGCATCTCAGGCTTATCTAGCCATCTTTCATATTCAACATTACTCAAATCATCATTCACATTAATCTTCAATTTTTCATTATAGATAAACTCTTTATAAGCATCCATTATGATATCGTTCTGATCTAGTCTATATTTTTAGAAAAATTCCTTAAAATATCATAAAATGATCTAGGCATCTTCGTAAAAGGTTCAGATCTAATATTGAGGACTCTAGAACATATTGGATGATCGAATTCAAGGCTTTCAACATTTATTTGTTCTAATTTCATTTCGATTCTTTTCTATATAGTTTTCTTATAATCAGTACTCTCATTTATAAGCTGACTAATATTACATTTTAAAAAACGCAAATTTGCGTTTACATCATCAGGCCAAGTCTCCGTATCAATCACCAGAACTTTCATTTCTGTAAGAAAACATAAATCTTTGAAGGCATTTGCAACCTAAATATAATTAACTTAGCTTAGACTTAACATATTTTGTTAATTAAAGTGAATAATAATTTGTGAGATCAGATTAGATTTTCATTTTCATAAACTATCAAAAATGCTGGCAATGCGCTCAATAACTAATATTTAGACACATATAACTAGCTACTGCTATGCGGGAAGTGATAATATCACAACAGACATAACCTATTCATTAGTATATAAGCCTTTTAGAAAACCTAAAAAAAAATACATCATATTCACACATTTGCTATGATTATTATTTTTTCTGCCTATCTGTTTCGCCAGTTTTTTTTCAATATCAAAGTTTTGAAACTTTTTTCTTTGTTTAACATCTTCTGAGGAGATTTATTCTAAAACTCTTTTCAGAACATTTTTAAAGTTTTCTACCTCCTTTTCGAGAACACCTGTCTATTCATCTTTCTCTATTCATACGAACAATGCTATAGAAATCCTAACGATGTTGAGAGGCTTTCTTGTTAAAAAGAATTCTTCCATGTTTTAATAGAGTGAAGATTAAATGTTAGTGAAAGCTTTGCTAAGCGAAGTAAAAAAATAACGTAAAGGCATAATAATTTTACTATACTGCCTTTTAAATGATTTCATTTACTTCCTTCTAGCCTTGCAATCATGTTGGAAAAGGGACAGGAGAATATGCAAGGCACTTTACGCCTGTATTTGTAATTAAAGGCATGTAGAATATGCATTAAAGATCTCAACATTACATCATATATACTTTAATGAGGATCAAAAACATGTTAATTTATGTTATACACGCTTACATACATTGACTTTAAGGCATTTCGCATGGTTGAATAATATAATATTTGGGATTTTTCTTAAAAAAATACTTTATTAAAATTGTTATACATAACCCTGCAGATCATGCATAGTGCTTTTGGCTAATTCTACTAAGTGATCATCTATCATGTAGTGCAAAAAATAAATTATATTAATTAAACCAGTTAAACAATCATGATTTTTATTCTATCTTTTAATTTTAACGTAATATTTTTTGACTAATTAAGATGGTTTAAGTTATTTTGTTTTGCGTATATAGATGAAATAAATATTTCGCTTATATTGCTTCAGTAATTTGATAATTGATAAGAAGTTGGTAAAATATTTTCTTGCCTGACAGGTGAAATACAAGCTGGCTCAAAATTTGAAACACTTGATATAGTATTTTTTGCTATGGTTGCTTTAGATTGTGCATAATTTTTATAACTAGCCATAAAATTTTCATCATAATTATAAGATACCAATGCTAACTTATCCTTTTCTGAGTGTGAGTTAGATTGGGAGAAAAGCTCTAGATGAAGGTGATTAATTTTAGCCTCTTCTTATAATATGAATTATTTATATTGCCAGATATAAAATTCCCTTTTATCAATAGATTTGAGAATTTCTTCTTTTTTTGCATGTTCATTTGAAATAATATTTCCAGAAATACATCTCTTCAAGTGACTATCTCGATAGTAATTAGCTCTACTAAAACTATTTTTAAGTATGTAAACTAAGAAGTCACATTTACTACAATATATATAATTTGATAGAAGACCATGAACTTTATCATGTTCATATAAATTTCCATACATTGTAATATATCCATTTTTAAAAAGAATTCTTAGGTTCTCTTCAAGTGTTTTTCTAAATGGATTACGAATATAGAAGCATCACATTTCTGGTGTTTCATGATCATATCGTTCACCTAAAGGACATAATGCTTCTAATATTCTTCTATATTCTTCAAAATTTACATCACTATAACTTACAGAAACTAACTTATATTGGGTTCTACTATCTAAATCCATAATAGTGTTTTAGTAAATTATAACAGATTATAACGATTTTAAAGTACTTTATCAATTTTAGCAATTTCACTGTTTTTTATTGATTTATAGTAATTTATAACAGTTTGTAACAACTATATTATAATAAAATATCAGATTCATTTTATTCGATTAACTTCAGGATGGAAACATATTTATAATTGATTTTTTTATTCGATTAAATTAGATCTGAGACAATATACACAACATGATCATCATTGTATTATGATATACCTGGCTTCTTTCCCTTTCAGTTTGTAGATCTCTCGTGATTAACAGGGGGGTTTAGCCAGAGGTGCTTCGCATGATATATTTATATAAGATGATCAGCTAATTTAGTCATAATGGATTCTTATTTGAAATCTTATTGAGAGAAGTGTGACATTAATGTCACAGCTAAGGGAAGGGTCAGAAATGATGTCATTTAATTGAGGGGGGGGGGGTCTACTACAAAATGATGTGATACAAAGTTTATTTCCATTTTTGGGAGATCCTGCAAAAAATGACGTGATATAATATTATTTCTATTTTGGAAGGGGATCCTGTAAAAAAATAACATGACACAATATTATTTCCATTTTTGAAGGGGAGTCCTGCAAAAAAATGATATGACATATAAAATGACGTAGTGTAAATAAATCGGTTATTTAAAATTTCAAAATTTTAAGGTTGAAAGAATGGTATATTTTATATTTTGAAATTTTAAGATTAGAAGAGTGGTACAATTTCAAATTGTAATACGAAATTTGATACAAATACATGTGCATTTATCAATTTGATAAAGGTGGCTGTGTAAAATGAATTTTTTTCTTTGAGAGAGGAAAAAAAAAATCAAAATCAAAAATCCACGCAAATGTTGATTTATGATAATTACGCAGTTATTTTTTTTCTTTTGTTAGATTAATATAATGAAACAAACATATTTTAAAGAACCAAAGTATTCCAAAAATTATATTATCCAAAAGCTCAGAAATTTCTATGAGCAGTATGTGAATGCTTTTGCATTTTGTGAAATTATAAATACCAATAATGAAACATCAAACAAGAAAGAGCTTCAGAAACAAGCTCAGAATAGTTGGCAAAAAGTGAAATTGAGAAATAAAGACTTTATTCAGAACTATATTTTTGAATTATTACAAATACCTATATAACCTTGTTATTTGACTTTGTTTTCACAAAAACATCTGTAAAGAATCCTCTAAAATTACCTTCAGAACTTCAAAAACCACCTTCAGAACCTCTATAACCTTCAGGATTTCCAGAACCTTTAAAACCCCAAGAACCCATATTTATCAATAATCCTTCATCAAATAATGCAACAGTATAAAAGCAGTTGTGTACAAACCTTCAAAAGAATAAAGCTGATTTGTATGAATACAATGCTCTATTAAGAGCAGCCACGTCACTTGAACTCCGTTCACAATTTACTTCAAAAATTAGAAAGCTTGAGGAGACAGTTGCATTAGAAGAAAAGAGACTTAAGAAGTTAAAGGGTAATGCAGAAGCTCAACAACGAGCTCGAGAGAAGAGGAAGGAAAAATTGGATAAAGAAAATGTTGTGGAGATGTATGATGCACTGGGTCGGCCATCATTTCTAATAAATGATCCTGAACTTTTAGATAAAATGCATAGTAGCATTGAATTCAGGGCTGCAGATCATAAAAAACATAAGGAAACAATTAAGGTTCGAACTGTTAAGCACCTTTGTGAAGAGATAGAAGAGAAATATGGTGTCTATATGGCTAAGTCTACTTTGCAGAACTATATACAACCTAGACATCTGGAAACGAAAAAGGCATAACGACATTATT
This sequence comes from Funneliformis caledonium, assembly GCA_910591825.1. NCBI lineage: Eukaryota > Fungi > Glomeromycota > Glomeromycetes > Glomerales > Glomeraceae > Funneliformis > Funneliformis caledonium. The sequence continues at coordinate 14,033 of CAJVPQ010002090.1, forward strand.
ATCTTACACAAATCAGTTTGGCATCCGTTAGAAGAAACAAAATGACCAGTCATATTGACGAACATTATTGTTTGGCTTCAGTTAAGGGTATAAAATCATTCACGTCAACTTTTCCTAAAGAAGTTATATTGATTTCGCAGGATAATAAAGCTAAGGTATTTATTTATAATCTCTTCTTCAATATAAGTTTCCAATTTTTAATTTCAAGTTTTGTTTTGTAGGTTCTTCTTAGTGTGGTCGCAGTTGAGAGGACGTTTAAAACTATACAAATAATAAATGAAGCAGTATCAGTTCTCGATCATGATTTCCTAAAGGCTGCAAAACTAAATTAATACCGTTCATTTATCTAATGATTGATCCTTCTAATACAAATTATTCGTTACATTCTGATAAAATGAGAATTTTTGTTCATCCAGAACATTTTTTGGGTACATCATGCGAGACACATATGGTAGACCTTATGACAATCACAGGAGAATGAATTTACATATTAAGAAGGCTCTGTAAAACTATTTTGGTATTTATTGATGGATGGTGGACCGGACGAGAATCTCCAATTCATGGCAAATATCTCAAAGTATTTATTACTTTTTAAAAAACTCGACTTAGATTACCTCATAATTCGAACACATGTGCTGGAGCAATCTGCATATAATCCAGTTGAAAGGAGTATGGCATCACTTTCTGAAAAGTTAGCGGGTATTGAGTTAAATGCATTTATATATAATAATCATCTTAGAAGTGTTAATGGAAAAGTTACCATTGTGGATAAGGATATTAGACGTTGTAATTTTAAACATGCGGGTGAGTGTCTTTGTAAACTTTAGAGCTGTGATAATATAAACAGTTATCCAGTTGTTACTACATATGTCGAGGAGCACGAATGATCAGATTTTTTGGATATAAATGAAGAATCATAGGATTGGATTGATAGGTATAGCCAAATTTGCAAGTATTCCCTTGATTTAAGAAAGTGTAAGGATCAGAATTGTTGTAAATAACCACGTATAGTAGCGGTCATAAGTATCCGACCGCCTCTAACTCCGGCTACAAGTAAGTAAATTCAAAATTTTTTTTTTTATTTAA
>CAJVPQ010002091.1:0-15114 GCA_910591825.1 Funneliformis caledonium
CAAATATATCAAATATATCAAATATATCAATTATGTCTGATATATCTGACATTTAGATCTGCAACCTTCTGCGTCACATCCGTCAATCCAATCCTGTTACAATATATAACTTTTTACTTAAATTATAATTTAACTCATTTATAAATTTTATGAATTTAAGTTATTAATAAAAGAATTAATTAAATTTACAAAATTATTTTTTTATTTAATGTTATCTTTTATCTAAAATTTATTATAATACTCTACACTAATTTATTTTTAAGTTCATTATTTAAGTTTAACTAAATAAATTTTAAATTCTAAAATATAATAAATTGTCAAGTGATTCAAGAATAATAGATATCTATAGAACTTAGAGAATATTTTAAGCTGTAAATTCTAATAAGTAGAATTAATTATTATAGTTCTTTTAACTTAAATGTTAAAACAATTAAAAATAAATCTAATAATAATATAAATTTATAAAAAGTAATTTGATTATTTAATAATAAATATTCTTTTTATTAGTATTATTAGATTTATTTATTTAGTTTTTTATATTTAAATTATTTACTATTATAATTAATTTTATTTATTAAAATTTAAATCTTTTTTTAAAATTATTATATAATTCATTTAATTTAGAATTTATAGATTATTTAGTTAAACTTAATGATAAACTTAAATGTAATAGTTTAATAATTAATTTTAAATAAAAACTAATATTAAAGAAAAATATTAATTGATTTTTCTTAAAATTTGCTTAAAAGTTCTTAAATAAAAAGTTATATAAATTTTTTTTATAAACTAGTATAATAAAATCATAAGTTAATAATATAAGGTAATTTAAATCATAAAAAATAAAATAAATAAAATAAAATAATAAAATAAAATATTGATGATTTAAAAAAAATTATAAAGATTAAAAATTAAATATTATTTTTTTTAAAAAAAATATAAAAACTTTAAAGAGCAAATAAAATAAAATGCTAATTTTTATTTAGTATAATAATATTATTAGATATGAAATTATTTATAATTGATAAATCTTATATGATATTATTTAATAATGTTATTTATTTAATTTTTCTATTAATATTAGTTATAATATATTAAATTAAAATTATTAAATTTAAAATAAAATTTTATTAAAAATATTATAATTTATATATTTTGTTAAAATAAAAATTAGAGTTAAAAAATTATTTAGTAAAATTGGAATTTTTAGTTTTTAATATTATTAAATTAAATTAAGATATAATAGAAATAAATATAACTATAAATATTTATAAATAATTATTATTTGTATTATTACTTTATCTTTAATTAAAATATAATAAATTTTTAATTTTCAATTAATCTGATTTTTTAGTAAATAAATAATTTTTATTTATATTAAAATATTAATTCTTTAAATATAAATTTATTTTTTATATATATAATAAATACTATTATATAATATTTTATTATTATTATAAATTTAATTTTAAATAACTGCAATAATGAGTATCAGTTTCATATGATATAATATAATCATGTAATTATTATATCATTGATTTAATAAAATAAATTATTATAATATAAATAATTTATTATTTTTTTGATTATTTTCTTTTTATTTACAGAGCTAATTTTTTTTTTCTTTTATTTACAAAATTAACTTTTTCTTTTTTATTAAAATATGATGATAGAAAATAAAATTTTGATTTAATATTGATTAAAATATTTTATTTATATTTAATAAAATATATTTGATATTAAACAGAATATAATAAAAAAGTTAAAAAATTATTATTCAAATTAGTATTAATTATTTTCTTTATGAAAAATTATTAAATTACATTTAAATTAATATGTAAAATTAGTTACATTATAAATATACAAATGTTTATAGTGATAGAATTATTATTTACTATATATTTTGAATATAGTCATTTTAATAAACTAGTAATTAATCCTATTTATCAATATAACAGAATATCTAAAAAAATTAAATGTTTATAATATATAAATCTCTTATTCTAAATCATTATTAAATATGGTTGTAAAAGTATTATTAATTGATATAATTATTCTATATTTTTTGATATAGTATACTTTATTCTTAAATATTATAAATTTTCAAATAAAATAAAAGAAAAAATTAAGTTTTATATTACAAAAGAAAATATAAAATTAAAGCAGTTTTTTTTTATTAGTTTTATAATTCTTAAATGCAATTATCTAAAAAAAAAAAAGACTTTTATAATCCTATTTAAAATTTAAATTATCTCTTATTTAATGATAAGAAATATATAATGTTTGATTAATATATTACTTAAATTAAAAAATTAAGAATTTGAATAAATTATTAATACAAAAATTGATTTATTTGATAATTCTCTTATAAGATTATTTTGAATATTACTAGTATAATACTAATATTTAATATAATATAATAATATATTATAAATAGATAATACATATTAAAATAATTAGTTTAATATGTATTTAACTCTTTTAATTATTATAAATAACAATATTAAAAGTTAGTTTATTATATAGTATTTATCAGAAAATGAAATAACTGATAACTATGAATAGCTTTTAGATTGTATTCTTCAAATAACTAATAATAGTTTATTAATTTGTTTATTTTAGATGCAAATCCTACTTTAATAAATGTAGTATTTTTATTACTTAATATTCTCTATGTATTTTTCATATTTAAGAGAATATATGAAAAATTTATAAAATAAATTAAGTTAAAATTATGAATTATTTTATAAAGATTTTTTGTATACTCAAAATAGCTTATTTAATGATGAATTTTATTAATGTTAAAAAATATTAATAGAAAAGTATCCTTTTTTAAAGAATATCTTAATTAATTGTTATTAAGTGTGGATAAAGTATTTTCAAATCAAATATTTTATAATTAAAATTTAAAGTATACAAAGAGTTGAATAAATTAATTAAAGAAGGTACTAATAATATCATTTCATTATGTAATTTGCATAAGTATATCTAAAGTTTATTAAATAATAAATCTAAATAGGTTCACTATATTAATTATTTTCAAAGTCTTTTAATAAACCAAATACTGTCTATTATTAAACTAATATTTCTTAAAATAATTGAGTTAATAAAAAAATATTCATTATTAGTCTGAAACGAAGTGAAGGATTATATATGTCTATATAAAGTGTTCTGATATTCGCCCGCTCAAAAATTGAGTTGATGCTGATTAGCTTTGCAATATTTTTTTTATTTAAGATTATTTGGACTTAATAACGGTTCCTATTTCCTAGTTACATATATTATTCATTTAAAGATAGCAAATTTTTGATTCTTTATTATATTAATCAAAGAAAATTTCTAAAGGAATGATAAAGAATATACATGTAAGTTATATTATATTAATCTTTTAAAATATTCATTTATTATGAATTTTATTTTGTTTATATTTTTAGGATAATAATTAGCTTGATTATAATGATGGATTTCTTGAAGATGAACTTAATAGACCTCAAATAACTCTATATTCTTTTATTGATGGAATTTAACTATCAGATATTGTGAAAGTCTAAGAACTTTTAATTTTATAAAAGCATACAAATATAATGTTATTTTACTGATTAATGGAGAACATTTATGCACCTGTTTATCTATTATTAATTGTGGACTTGTATGTTCATATTTCTTTAATATTATGATAAACTATAAGACAGTAAATTTTAATATTAGTCTTATTACCAAGTGATGGTATTTAAAAGAAATTCAAGATCAAGAAAATCTAATTTACAAGAAAAAACTGTGAAAATAGTAACTCAATTCAGCAAGATTATGATAATGAATTAATAGTGACTGATTTACATATCTTCAACCAACTTAGAGCCCCAAATCTATTTACAAGTAAAAAACAAACGTATACAGAGGAAAGTCAAATATGGTATGGATTTGAAAAATGAAGGTAGCACCTAATATTGCTCTTGATTGGGGCTGTGAAGATGAAATGATTTATATGCTAAATGGCTTTATTGATCGAAAAAAAGTCAGTGTTGAAGATGTAAACTATGAAAAGGTGGAAGTATCAGATCCCGTTGTTCAAAAACGGTGTGAAGATCATCACAGAAACGAATTAAATCAGCATCAGAGAGTTTACATCATAGAAGAACTACTAGGTGCAATTAATCCACTCGATCCAAATTTACATGTAAACACACAACAGTCTCATTCATCTACATCAAGAAAAATCCTTTATACACTCTTAATTCTAATGAGGTATATGCCAATGAGGAACTTGATGGTGAAGTCACAAACAAAAATAATAGTAAACGAAATATATGTGCAATGTATGTGGAGAATGTGGTCATAACGCCAGGAAATGTACCAAGCAGCAAAGCAACTTCATAGTTTCTGCTTAACTTTGTTGGTTATATTTGTAAAGCAAGTATTATTTGATTAATTGACTCAAATTACAGTAGTAATTTGAGCCCGGCTCCCTTCGATCGCCGGAAAATTTCTCTTTTATAATAAATTTCAGATCTGTTGCAATGCAAGAATAAAATTTTTAAATGCTAAACTTTTCTTTTTTATGCTTATTTTGCGACAATATCAATTATCTAACAATTTTTTTTAGAAAAAAAATTTGTTTACGCATACTGTACATGTTTATTTTTTGTTAAAAATGTTTAACCGATAGTATCACATGAGGCGCAGTAGTGGTGCGGTGATGGTCACCGCCGGTTATGGTTAAAAAAAATTCTATTATTTATTCAATAGCAAAAATATAGTTATGTTTCCTCGGAATAAAAATTGATGTGATGTGTGTTAAAAGCTTTAATGGAACTTCATCTAAAAAAAATTCGAGGGTAATTCTTAACAGTGTTTTTCTTCTCTTTAATTTACAACGGTCAAATCATTTTGTTTATTTAAGCTAATACATACTGAGTATGGATTCTATATAAGATATTTAAAAAACTGGATACAATGATAATCAAGTGACAAAGTTTAAATGTAAATACTGTACATGTGATAAAAACGTAAATTATAAGAGATAATATTGAAAGCATAGTAATTCAATTAATTCAATTTATTTATTTATTTTTTTTATTTTAGATAATTTATAACTAAAACTTTTATTTCAAAGAATTATATAATTTGTCAAAAATTCCTTCCATTCATTTTTTAAGATTTTTGATCCTGTCATCATCCATTTGATTCTAAAATGGAACACGTCATTACTCTTATAAAGTGATCCTTTCTGACCATCACCTATCACATCATCTCGTCTCGTTAAAATTTCTCAACGACAAAATTAATGCTTGATCGAAAGAAATGTTTGATCGTTTGTTGCTACGATAGACAAGGTTCAAGGTTTGAACTTGATCCATAGAATTGAATCATGGATTTTCGGTATGCTATCTAAAATTACATAAAATAGTCACAAAGTTGCAGCAATGGAATTTCGTCATTTGAGAGACACGTGTCGTAAACGTTTGTTCTGTTTAGTAATGCCCATGAATCCTTCTCCAAAAGTATTCCAGGTTCTCCTTAAAATTTTCGCTAATATCAGCATAATTTGGTTGATAAATGTTATAATATATATTTTCAAGTAAAATGAACCAATATTTCCTTTCAGCATGATTTCGAGGAATATTATTGATTTCATTGGATTGTCTATTAATTTGAGCTCTGTGATTTAATATAATTTCTGGCCTGTTATAGTCATATGAAACTTTTAAAGAGAATTCTTCCAATTGTAATCCAAATATAATGGGCAAACTTATTTTAAAAAATGGGTGAATGATTTCATAACTTTTTGCCAATTGTATGTATTGCAAGTAACTTGCTTTAATCGGAACCTTCTCATTACAATATTCAAGATAAATGGAGCAAATAGAATAAAAAGAACGGGGTGAAAGACGGTCCGGAATTTCTCTATCAGGATTCTCTTGTAACTTTAGATCGATCCAAACTCGTGATTCAACAATGTCATCAAAGCATTTCTGCGTAGCCTTAGAATCGGGACCGTAAGTTCTAAGTATCCAACGGTAGATATTTGAATTGACTGTTAAGGATCGAATTTCTTTGGTTGTCATGATCGATTCAGCATCAAGTTTAAATTCAACTTTATGATAATCTAACGCCGCCTTTAGAGCTTCTTCAGGTTGTCGATCCACTCTCTTAATTAAAAATCCTAATAAGTCATTCTTCTTGGAATTTCTCTCGGGTCTCATTGCAAGAGTAAGACATGACAATGCGATATCGGATTTTGATTCCTTACGAACGATTTGAAATGAGTCCAATAAAAGATCACCGACTGCCTTTAATCTATGTCCAAGTTCAAACGAATGTAATACTTCTTCTATAACATCAAGAGATAATTCGAAACCAAGTCGAATAAGTTCTTGTAGACGAGCAACGACAGTTTCCACATCAGGGCATATCCAATCATCTGATGGGGTGGGAGGGAAGAGCATATTAAATGCACTTCGCATTACGAAGTCATTGGTATCGTTACAAATATCATGATAGCCAATTTCTTTCCAAAAGGTTATCAAATCCGGATGAGCTAATATCGCTTTAGCCACCACATTCCATTGACGATTGTTCTCATAACCATCCTTTGGTGGATACATTTCACGAGTTCTGATTTTCATTAATTTAACATAATCTATCGTATCCTCATATTTAAGTTTTGGTCGTGGTGGAAATGGGACAAATTTTTTTATCAAGATCAAATCTTTAACGAGATCAAAATTTGGTTCATGACGGACAAGCCTTGCGGGTCCGCGATAGAAACGAGGATCGCCTAATAAATATCGGAAGTACTCCATGTCATTCCCTTTAGCTAAAATATTTTGATCGTTCAACAGACTAAATCCTTCAGTAATTAAGTTTGTGAGGTTCGTTAAAGATAAATTACTTCCCCAAGGCAAGGAAGGAAAGGGTAATTTCTTATGAAAGGCACGATATCTATCCAAGTCGACTTGAATTATATTATTATGTACGACTTTCAGATAAGGTAGGGTGATGAGCTTTTCGTCGATACCGAAATGCTTTAATAAACGTTGTATAAGATATCTAGAGAGTATCGCCTTTTTTAAAAGTAAATGTATGACCTTTTCTGTTATGAAGCCGTTACCAAGCCTCACGGCGTGAAATATTGCGTGCGCTCTACCATACTTGTAAATTAACCATTCAGCTCGAGCATGAGGGTCTTGAGAGATATTATGCCATTTCCGACTTGAAACTAAAAGGTTGATAGGTGTTGGTATGTGTTTAAATATTTCAATGTTTAATTCGTCGTATAATGACAACATATTTAAATCTGATATCCGGGTATACGGATCTTTGCGGACTATCAAAACAAAAAAAAAAAAAAAAAAAAATTCTAGTAAATAAAAAAATTCGTAATGATTTTTCAAGGAAGTGGGCGCACTTGATGAATAAACAAATGTTGATTGTTTTATATTTTAAATTGACTTCGAACAATGTGACTTGTTTGTCAAACGTCACACATCAAGTTTAAGTCCCTTATTTGGGGATAGATGATTTGTAAAAATGAAAAATAAAATTCAATTTCAATATACCCAACGATGAATCAAAATCGAAATTAAAAATAGTGGCTTTAAAGAATGCATAAAATATCGATGACCTAACATGACACTATTCCATAAGCCCATCTTTTACAATAGAAAGGGGGGGGGAAAATAAAACATGCTAATCTGAACATATCTTGGCTTGAAAATCATATTTGACATATTTCCCCCTTTCTATCGCATATTGTAATTGTAATTGACAAGAACAAACGCTGTAATAACAATTAAGTGAACTTTTCTGATAATGACACCTTATTTTCCGTCACCCTGTATAAAAAGCTCTCAACTTTTACCAAGTATTTTGGATATATTTCTAATTGACACGCATTATTTGTCACAGATACCAGATCTGAAAATGCACTTTGTGACATTAAATCCTAGCTCAATGCACGGGACAATTTGGGACATAGATAATGTATGCTACAGTGTTGTTCGACAGTCACGGCAGAAACACGTTTAAACCATTGTTTTCCGACGATTACGTGATGGATGTTTAAATATTTTAGGTAAAAATTTGAAAATCTCAATAAAGTAACAATTATACCAAACAAAGATAGTTTATTATAATAAAAATAAAATAAAAATAAATTGTATTATGATTGTATGACAATCATTATTTTCTGAACTGATCACGAATTTGTTCAAGCAGTTTCGATAACTTGATCACTTTGCTGTGGTTGTTTAGATTTACATAATCTCTTTAAGGAATTATTAAGCGCCCGAGGTCTCTTCAGATTAGTAAACAATTTATTGCAAAATTTAGATTCATCTTCGTCTGGTTTTTTTATCTCGTCAGTAGCAGTGGTTTTAAATATTGATGATTTTCTAATACTAATTGTTCTTTTTAATGTTGGATTATTTGAATCATTTTCTGAAGATTTAAAAACATTTGTATTAGGTAAAGAAGAATGAATTGAGAGATATTTTCCAAAGAATCTATCTTTTCGTTTCTTATTAACCAACATTGAATTACCACGAATTAAATTACTAGATCCTTCATCTGGAATTGTGTAGAAAGGTGTAATAGTAGCGTTAGTATCCCCTTCTTTTGTCAATGCGGTAAAAGAAAGTTTGATATCATCGCTAATTTCATCAAATTTTATTATTTCCTCTGCTATTTTTCTTATTTCACTCTGACTATTCTCCTGAACATTCTTTACTGCTGGATCTTCTGAAACCTCTTGATTGGTTTCTTGATCTCCATCATCATCATCATCATCATCAACTTTGGTAATATTACAAAATTCCTCTACATCATTTTCGGTAATATCATTATCGGTAATATTACTAATATCTTTATCATTACTATCGGTAATATTACTACTGGTATTCAAATTAATATCGGTAATAAAATTAGGAGCGACGTTATTGGAGCCAGTTAAAAAGTTTGACATCATCCTTTGATTATAAAACAATAATTTTGAATTTACTTTTGTGAGAGTATAATTAGATGATACATCATTTTGATGATGTTTTACTTGAAAACTTTTGTTGAAATTTACATGTATCGATGAAAGTGGTATAAGGTGTTTCGTAAATGAATGATGTGCGATTTTATGTATCAATCCCGTTTCTCGTAAATTTTGTGGTTGACTTTCTATTGGTAAGAAAGGATCATCGTTTGCTTTAGTTTCTAATGTTTTGGAAGATTTTGAAACGGTAAGGTTATCTATATTAGAAGTTTTAAAAGCATGTGAAGAATCAAAATATTCATAGTCCGTCGCCGTTGTTGTGGTGATTGTATTTGTAACAGCAATACCAGTTGGCTGTGTACTGTTGGTTTTATAAAATAATGATATTACGGATTTAAACATCTTTTTTCTTTTTTAATATTAAAAAAGAAAATTGGGGTGTGAAAGGTGTCCCCCTAACCAAAATTTTTTTAAAAAAAGGAAAGAGAATTTTAAACGAGCGTACCTAAAAAAAAAAAAAAAAAAAAAAAAAAAAAAAAAAAAATCTATTTACTTACCGTTGTGGAACTGAAAAAAAGAAAGTGAGAAACACGCAAAGTCTAGTAAGTTGTATAAGCCAGAGTAAAAGGATTGTTAAGGGAAAAAGAATAATTAAGCAGATATAAATATAAAAAAATATTAGGATTAACGCATCCCATGAAAATTTTCCACATGGACGATTTATTTGCGTGCGTCATGAAATTCCGGAATTAATGTTTTGGCAATTATTTAAATTATTTAAGGTTCTAAATTCGGTTAAAATTGTAACGATTTTAAAATTTAAATTAATCCTTGGTTTATTAACCATTACCAAATTTGAAGTATAATCAATTTTTGAAATTGAATAATCATCTCAATATTTATAAATAATTAAAAATGGCAATCATAATATGGGACCTTTGCAATAATAGAAAGGGGGAAAAAATCAATTTTACTTTTATATGCCAATATGATTTTTAGGTCAAAATATGTTCAGATTTAGCATTTTTTATTTTTTTCCAGCCGTTTCCCCTTTTTCTATTGCAAAGCCCATATAAGCTCAAGTATCAAGATGGTGAAATGAAATCGAACGTTGCAGCATCAATGAAAATTACATGTAAAAATAAATTTTTAATCTCTTAATGAATTTCAAAAAGAGCAAAATAATTACCTTTGTCAGAGAGAAAAAAATTTAAAACCATTATTGATTTTCTATTGTGATCTATGGCAAGTGCATATGGTCCCATAGTAGTGTGGGTTTCGGAGATAGGACTATCATTCTAGGTTAGAACGAATATAACGAATATATCATTCCGATTCAAAGTTAGTATAATATTTTGATCATGTGAATTAAATTTTTGACTTGGGGGAACATAGTCAGAAGTTGCAGATCATTCAGTTCTTTTCACCACATGTGATTAAAAAGCAAGCTGATACTAATTTATAATCACGGTCATCTGGAGAACAAAGAAAAAAAAAATGTTAATCTTTTGTCATTCTTGTTAGAATCAGGAATTATGTAGGTAGAACAGTTCATCCTATATGTAAATTACCATCGTAAGGGTTTTTCTGGGAAGGGTAAATTAGCCGTATTAAAATTTTTAACGTTACTGACTGCGACAGGTTTTATGATTTAAAAACCCTTCTTTGAATTTGAATGTCTTTATTGCTTGAAAAACTTGTTCGTCATTAAAGCTTCCAGAGAGAAATCAGAGTCACCACCAGAAAAGAATCACTGTAAATCTTCTCTTTTATGAAAGTATCAGTAGGAGATGATTTTCCTTTTCATATTGGACGATGCTGATTAAATTTTCAATATTTCCGTCCTTTTATGCGTATTGGTAGGATACATGCCAATTGCTGTGAAATAATCACCAACAGGGTTTCTGAGTAATCAGCAAAGAACGCAGAGCAAAATTGCAATTAAAATAAAAAAAATTTCTTAAACAAGTCGGAGCATTTGAGTTACATAAGATGTGTCAGTTAACTATTCCTCCTAGCCCTTTATTTACTAGGGAGTTAGAGTTTCTAATTACTGACATTTACTACTAATTTCACAATTAATGTCCGTTTTTTTGCTTTTCGTTAAGTTGATTTATAAGTTGTTTACGATTGAAAAGAGGACGAAAAATATGAAAAAGGTAGTAATTCTGATTTTGTAATATAATGTAAACGTTAGAAAAAAGATTGCGAGGACAAACACGGTTAATGGCAATTTTTACCAAAATGAGTTAATTACATCATTTTGTTAACGGGCATAACTTTTTTTTTATACGTTAATTTCATATTTTCATGCTCCTTTACTTTAGTTTTTACTATTTATTCTAGAGACTTAGAATTTTTTCAGTGAAAGTCATGATATATCTGTCACATAGTTATTATACAGGTATTTTCTTAATTTTTTCATGTTAGTAAAAGTAATATTAATGCTAGCTATATCACATGATTTATGTATAATCCACCTGTATATAATTAAAAATTGCCTTAATAATTTTATTTATTATTATATTTTTATTATCTTTATTATTAATAATAAAATTATTATTATTAATAAAATATATTTTATATACAGTCCCTATCAAAAGTAATGGCAGTCAGTTTTTTAACCTTATACATATAATTTTATATTAAATATAGGTAAATTTTTTTTTAAATAAAGATAAAAACAATATTTATAAATTTTATTAGATAATTAATATGTAGTGTATCTTCTATTTGTATCAATACATGCTTGAATTCAATTAGCATGCTATTGATACAGTTAAGTAATATTAAATTATCAAGATTATCCTATTTCTTCATTAAAAAAAATTTTCATTTGAAATTTTTTTTGTGCAACTAATATTTTTAATATTTTTTCTCAATTTTTTTTTTAAAAAACTGTCCAAATATTATACGTTCCTATTTCAAAGAAACTATATGACTTCACAACTTATTTTAATAGATGTTGATATTATTATGATTTCAGTGAGTAATAAAAAAATTCAAATGGATTTAATTTATTTTTTTTATTGTTTGTTTTATATAAATATACCATTATCCAATTTGGTCTAATAAACAATGAGCTAAATTGAGATAACGGAGTTGCTATGGTCTACACAAGAAGCAATATCCTCAACTACCATTACTTTTAACAGGAACTGTAAAAAATGATTAAATTTATCTTGAAAAAAAACTAAATTTTAATATAAATAAAATATATTTTTATTTTTTTTACATTACAAAATAAATTTTTTTATTTAAATATATTTTATTAAATAGATTTAAATTATAACTATTATATTTCTAACACAAAATTATAGTTTATTTGTTATTAAAGTGAATAATATTAATAATGATAAAGAAATAATTTTATTATTTTACATTTAAAATATTATTTTAAATAAAAAAATATATAATTAATATAAATAATAAATATTTATTAAAATCATAATAAATTAATATATATTTGATAATTACCTATAAGATAATTTAAAATAAAACTAATAATCTTATAACTATTAAATATATTACTAGATTTTTAATAGTTTTATAAATCTTAATTTTAATATTTTTATTAAACAAATAATTTTATATATTTTTAATTTTATAATTTCAACTCTATAAATAATTTAAGAGTTTTTACATAAATCTATTTTATATTAAAAGAATAATTATAAGATATTTTAATTTTTATTATTTTTTATAATTTTAAAATATTAATAAAATAATTTATTAAAAAAAATATTAGTTACTTTCTGATAAACTTTTAAAATTTGAATTTCTTAAAAAAATACTTTTAATATTAATTTTTAAATAATTATCTTAATAATTATATTATATCTTTTTTTTGAAAATTTTTCATATTTTGATTAATTTTTATCTAAAAAATTTATTTTAATATTATTTAAATTATTATAAACTGAACTTTTAATTTACTTTTTAATCATAATTTCAATATATTAAAGTTTAATTATATTTATTAATAAGTTTAAATTAATAAAAAAATAAAATTATTTATAATACTTTATTTATATTAAATTGAATACTCTGAATTTGTAATAAATGATTCTTTATATATCTAATCTCAAAAGATACTTTTAATATTTAATATTTTTAGCAGATAATTACTAAATCAGTTTTAAATATTAAACTTATTTAAAAATTATAATTGAAATAATGTTTCAAATAAGAAATAATAACTTTATTAATTTTTTAAATAATAATTTAAATATAATTCTTTATAATTTAAAAGTTAACTATTAAAAGAATGGTATACTTATATATTTAAAAATCTCTCTTAAATTCTTTTCAAATTTATATTTCTAGTAAATAATTTAAATTATAAAATTTTAAATAAAATTATCTCTTAAATTATAAGAATTTATAAGCTTATTTATTTTTTTATTTATATAAATTCTCTTATGATTTATTTTATGAAAAATTATAAATATATATGATGTTATAGTTACTTATTTTAATTATATAATAAAAAATTTAAAGTTACTTATAAGCTAAAAATTTTAATATTAAAAATTTTATCATTAATCAATTAATCTTATTAAATTTTACTTTAGTAATATTAATCATAATATAATATTATAAAATTTATTTTAAAGAATAATTTTAATTATTACAATTTTTATAATTTATTAAGAAATTTATAACTTTTTATTAATAGTAAAGTAATTTAGTTAGTTCATAAACATATAAATTTTAAGAAAAATTATTATAATAAATATTTTAAAACTTAATTTTAAAATTAAATTATTTAAAAAACTTTTTAATAAACTTAAATTTTTCTAATAAAATTAATAAAATATATATTAAACTATAATTTTTATATAATAATTATATTATTAAAATTAATATTTTATATTTTATTAAAAAATTAATATTTTTTTTTATGCTAGTAAGTAAATTTACTTACTTTACAATTTAAGAAATAATGAAATATATATTTTTAAATACAAATTTTTTTTAATCTATTTTATTAATTTAAAAAATAAATATTATATCTTAATAATTTTTATAACTATATACATTTATTTATTTTAAAATAAATATTTTTATATACTATTATTTTTTTCTTATAAAAATAAAAAAATTGGAATAATAATAAAATAAATATATTGAATATAAGTAAAATAATATTATATATTCTTTTTTATTTATATTAAATGCTTATGATAAATACCTGTTTCTATCTTTATTCTTTTATAGTTTTTGGATCAATTATTATCATAATTTAAATTAATATTTACAGATTTTAAAAAAGTCATCTAATATTAAAAATGATTTTTATAATAGCATAATATAAAAAAATAATCAAATACTACATGACTCTTTAAAAATTCTATTATGCTTATTAAAACTACAAGTGATTTTACAATACTTTTTTAAAAGTTTGTATAAGTTATCTCTATTATAAATGAGCAAAAATATTCAATAATGCTAAAACATAGTAAAATAATATTGTTTTTTGAATTTTCTTAAGTTTCACAAATATTAAAAGATCTAATAAGAAGTATTATATATAATATCAAGCTATAGAGTTGACTAGAATTTGTGCATTGAATAAAATGAACTAAAAGTAAAGATCTGGTAAAAATAATATAAAGAGATAATTTCTTGTTGCTTTTGGTATTAATTGAATAACTTATAGCAATTATAATAATTATTAAATATTTTAAATATATAAAATATTACTTATATAAAAATAACTTTTAATAAGAAAAAAAAAAATCTTTTTTTTTTGGATTTAAAACTATCTACAATTTAATTTATGTTTCCAAGGTGCTTTCAGTAATGCTTCCAACCTTCCAGGAGCACATCACTGCTCATGATGGATATAAAATATCTTGTAAATGGGAACGGTCTCCCTGTATATCAAAACACCAGAAAATTAGGGTTACAGTACGTTATCCCGAAGGCCGTTTTCCCGAATCGACGTTTTCCCGAAAAGTTTGATATACTGCCCGAAGTTTTCGGGAAATCGTCCATTCGGGAAAATGGCCTTCGGACATCGGAAAATTAGCAATTCTGTAATCTATTTGCTGATCACATGAAAATATGAAATTAACGTATAAAAAAAAAGTTATGCCCGTTAACAAAATGATGTAATTAACTCATTTTGGTAA
>CAJVPQ010002092.1:0-15101 GCA_910591825.1 Funneliformis caledonium
AGCATTTTCTGAAGCTGAATCTGTGATTAATCCATTGACTTTAATTTGTTTCTGTTCAAGTTGTTCAAAAGATTTTTGGTTTCATCTATCACAATATCACCTGTATATCTTTTTCCATTAATATCTTCAATTTTTCAGATAATCATATTATTTTCCAAAGTAAACAAAACAGATCCTAATAAATTTTGACATGCTACATTCTTCCATCTGTCAAAAGCTAACATAACACCAAGATCATCATTAATAGCATCATTAAGAATGGTTTCTGAAATTTTATTGGTAGTTCTTTCAAGAATTCGACCACTAAGCTATTTTCGACTTGGCAAACATAACATTAGGTTAATCCATTTAAAAAGTTCTTTAACCACCAAATTTTCAACCCAACAAAAAGAAAACCCGCATGCAACAGTAACATTTAACAATAATTGTTCAAATGTTTCTATTTATTCAGATTTTAACTCACGATATACATAATTATCAAGCGGACTAAAACTTTGAGATGATATATTAGATATATCACTTACACTGCTTCTATGTGATGTAATAGATGGTGTTGTATAAAAAAAGTTGTTTAAATTTCGTGACAGAGGTAATTGTGGTAGTGGAGTATGAAAAGTTAATTGAAATGCATCCCTTCCACCTCTTTCGTCCCCTTCATCCCCTTCCTTCTCAATTACTAATCGATGACGTTTGTTTTATTTTTTTGATCTATAATCCATTGCATTTTGAATTATAGCACTAGTT
Source organism: Funneliformis caledonium (assembly GCA_910591825.1). Lineage (NCBI taxonomy): Eukaryota > Fungi > Glomeromycota > Glomeromycetes > Glomerales > Glomeraceae > Funneliformis > Funneliformis caledonium. The sequence continues at coordinate 745 of CAJVPQ010002092.1, forward strand.
TGTTCTGAGGTAGGTCTTTCGGCCCAATAAGGACAAGTTTTAAGGTGATTTGCATATGCACGCTTAGTATTAGTAAATTTATGTTTTGAAGCTTCTTCTGAACCTAAAACCCGAATACAATCCTGACAAATAGCATAGTTGTTCCATTTATTGGATTTTTCTTCCAATATCAAAAAATAACCACTAAGTTTATGTTTTTCCCGTGTCATTTCTATATTTATTATTAAAAAAAATGAAAAAAAGAGGTACCGAAGTACCTTATTGCCAATATGACTATTATGAAAATACCCAAATTTTAAAATGCACAAATTCTAAAGCAAAATAAAACTATTGCATTGCGAAGTTGTAAAAATTTAAAAATTTGCGAAAGATTTTTTATTTGATTATCATGTACTACATTGAATTTTATTGGACAATTAATTGGATTAAGTCCAATTGCATATCCAATTATCCAATTGGACGATTGGATATAGTCCAAATCTAACAAAAATCTATTTGGACGATTTGGACAATTGTATGCTATTGATCTATGTTTAATTGTCTAATTGTCTAAATCGTCTAATTCAGTCAATTGGAATGAGTCCAATACCAACACTGATAAATTTATTCTATAAAAATTTTAAAATTAATTTTTTTTAAAAATAATTTATTATTGTTTTTTTTTACTAAATAGGATATTAATGATAAGCTAACTTTAGAATTACTAAATATTATTGAAATATGATGGCTCTCATTATTAAATGCTATAAGAGATCTTTATAAGATTATAGATTTAGTTTTAGCTTCATTAAATGAAGATTCACTAGCAGAAGACAAAGTTGCCAAAAGTTTAATTCAATTATTAGATAAAGATTTTATAATAGCAACTATGTTTTTAATTGATCTGACAACAATACTTAAAAAATTGATTAAAGTTTTTCAATCTGATTATATAGCTTTTTCTCATCTTAAACCTCATTTAATAGCAGCGATAAATTCTATTTTTGAGAATTTATTAGAAATGTTAATGCACAACTTACATATGAAATCATTTTGCGTAATTATTTAGATCATTAAGAAATTCTAGATAATCTTTCATGTTTTATCAAAGATTATTCAGAAGTAATGATTAAAGCATTACAAGAAAAATTCTCACAATCTGAATTATATGATATATTGGATATATTTGATATTAAATTATTTTAAAAAATAGAAAATCAAATATTAAAATATGGATTTAAAGAGATTAGTTTTTTAGGATGATTATTATAGAAATGATAGAGTAATTAATAATACTGTTTTTCCAGAAATTGTTGATAAAGAAAAACTCTTAGAGAAATGACAATCAGTAAAAGATTACTTATTATCTTTTTTTGAAAGAGATTATAATTTTGTGGAAGTATAGCAATATATTTTCAATATTAATAGTAATTTTATTAACAATTATCTTACTATTTCATTACTTGTAATAGTTACACTTATTGTATCGCTATCAAATGCAAATGTGAAAAGAATTTTTTTCCATCAGAATTTAATTAAAACAAAGCTTCAAAATAAGCTTAATGTGAAGAGTTTAAATTAGCATTTAATAATTTTGATTAATAGATCAGATATAAAAAATTTCAATTTTGAAAAAAGCATATGATTATTGGATCATTTTAAAAGTAAAAAGGATAGAAAGTTTGTTAATATTAGTTGTTTTAATTTTTTTTACTATAATTGTAAATTGTAATATTGTAAATATATTTTTTATATATAATAATAAAAAAATTTTAAATTTTTTCAAATTTTAAAATTTTTTTCAAATAGTACTTATTTATTATTTTACTTTATATAAAAAGCACATATATTATTTTTTTGCGCATATTTTAAATTTTTATTTAAGCAGAAAAATGCATGTAACTTTAAAATTTGTGCACAAGTTTTTTACATATAATATACACTTGCGCATATAAGAGATATTCTGAATTTATATCACTGATGTTTAATTAGATCCTTGTAAAGATTATTTTGAATTGAATAAAATTACTAATTATGTGAAGTGATATATCAATGGTACGTCTGAAATATGTAACAAATTATGCTAAAATGTAACACAGCTGTTAAATTATCTGTCTGTCTATATCATAATTGATAAATTAAATTAGATGCAATTTTGTGATCTATTCATAGGGATGTTATCAGTTTGATTCAGTTCAGTTCAGTTCAAAAACTGCCAGTTTAATCTTTAAGTTGAGCTGACCTCTGGTTTGTTATTTAAAGTTAAAACTGCAGTTATAACTACAGTTCTAATTTCAGTTAATCATATGTTTAAATTTTTGTTGGTTAATTAATATAATTGTGGTTTGTATTTTAAAAAAATCCTCTGTTTTGAAAAATAAAATAGCAAATAAATATTATTATTATATTTACATATACTTAAATTTAAAATAAATTTGATAATTATTTAAAAAAATGTAATCTGTTTGATAAATTCGTTTATTATATTTATTGATAAAATAGCATTATTAAAAATACTATAAATTGGAAATAATAAGTTCAAACAATTTTATTATTAACTAAACCAACATTTTGTTCTATCTAGCTTTTCAAACACAAAGAAGTACAAGCTGTATTAGGATTAAGACAATTTTGAACTTTTATTATAGTATGTGATGCAATTGAAAATGCTTGTTCACTTAGTACACTAATATCTTGAATAGATAATTATGTGTCATTTTTGATAAAATCAGAAATTTATTTGCATATTGATGCTACCAAGATAATGGTTTAGACTATGTTAATAGTAAAACTAAATATCTTTCTAATTCTCCTTCTAATGGTTGTATTTAATTTTGTTGTTGCATAATTAAATTTTCAAAAAATGATCTAGCATTTGTATTTTTTTCTACAATATAATTTGAATTATCTAAATCTTATGATGATATATACATAAGCATTCTTGAACGAAATTGATTTATTGCTTTATCACATTATTCTTCAAATGGAAAAGTAAGTAATTTTGAACTTGGATTAAAAATAGTTGGAATAGTTGTAGAAGAATCAAGTATCGTCTAATAATTATCAATTTTTTTGCATATAGAATCTATCATAATGGATTCTTCTAATGTGTGATCATTAATATATATCTCAATATATTAAAGAATTTCTGTAAAAGTTAATCTAATATTACTAATAGTTGGATACGAACTTAAAGAAAGAATTTTTGTTACCTTATACATTAGTTCTAATAGGATGATCATTGATTGTACTTGATTCTATTCATTTTTATTAAGATAAAATGTCTCCAACTGTTTGTTACTACAAATAAGAAAATCAAGTTCTTCATGCATTCATTTAAACTTTTTTAATATTAAAAATGTGTTATTCTATCATGTAGTAATATTAAGATCAGGTTTAAGATAATCCTTTTTTATTATCTTATAATAACTGTGAAGTGCATCACAAAGAATAATAGAATAACAGATTTTATTTACAAATGTTCTAACCTTATCAATAATTTCTGTTCTTAATTGTATTCTATGATTAATTGCGATATTTAAAACATGTGCTACGCATCAGAAATGTTGAAACTCTTTATCATTCCAAGTTTCTTCAAATTTAATTGTTATATTTTTACTATAAAGAACCATTGTTGTATCATTATCTGTAGTAAGAGAAAGAATTTTCCATTAAGATTTATTTTGTTTATTAATTAAAGAAGCTTTTCCTTTGTTCTAACACCAGTATGATAATGCTTAAAATGAATTAAATCAAAAAGAAAATATCACATATTCCATTCATCATCAATATAATAAATAGTTACAGTAGTGGTAGAAAATAACTGGAATATCACGTGATTTGATCAACATTACTCATCACTTCCTTTTTAGTAATTAAGTTTTTGTTTTTTTTATATAATTATTAAACTAATACGTGATCTACAATATAAATAAAAAAAAGTCATAAGATCAGCAAAAAAATTTTTTTATCCATCTTTTTTTTTCATCATGTTGAAAAAACTAACTTTAAACGAAAAATGATCACTTGTAAGCAGTTTGTGAACAAATAGAATTCATAATGTTAATAAATTACATGAAATAACTCATATTCTGAAATCCATCCTATATACTTATGTTCCAAAACTTAAAAAATCCAGTACTATTAAATTAAAATCACATTCAGGAAGACCAAAACTTTTGTCTTCAAAAAAATGCATTCATCTTGGAAAATTAGCCAATATAAGAAAATATGCAACTAGTAAAGAAATTACTTTTACACTTAACCAAACATACCTAAACTTCAACATTACTTCTAGAACTGTCTGAGAGAATCTTTTTAAACTAGGTTATCATGTTTGTGTACCAACTTTAATACCAATGTTGACTGGCATTACCAAAGAACGCAGTGTTGAATGGGCAAAGTCTCATCTGAATGAAAACTGAAAAAAAGTCATTTTTTCTGACGAAACCACATTTCAGTTATTTCGTAATATAACACTGGTAAGATATAAGATTAGAGAAGAAAATCTACAGCATGCAGTTGTAAAACATCTACTCAAAGTTCACGCATGGGGTGCTTTTTGTGTAAATGGACTCGTGGGATTTTATTGTTTTACTGAAAATATGAATAGAGAACTTTACCAAGATATTTTAACTAAAAATCTTTTTACTAGTGCTACTAGGATCCTTGAAAGAAAGTGGATATTCCAACAGGATAATGATCCTAAGCATAAGGCAAAATTAACAACAATTCTTCTTTAAGAAAAATGTCCACAAGTGCTTGATTGGCCATCTTATTTTCCAGACCTCAATCCCATAAAGAATTTATAGGCAATAATGAAAAAAAGGTAAAAAAGAGGGTAAATCAACATATAGTATTAAAAAAATCAGTTGGGTTAGATGATTTTTTGTCTATAATTTAGTCTGAATGGGAAAATCTTAGTTTAGACCTTTTATCGAATTTGTGTGCAGGTATGAAAAAATGGTTAAAAAACGTTATTAAAAAGAAGGGTCAAATCATTAAACATTAAAAATTTATTTTTATTTTCTTATAGTATCATACTATATATTGTCAAAATTTTATGTAAATAAAATAAATATTGGCTGAGAAATTTATAATTTAATAATTCTAGTTATTTTCTACTACTACTGTACTTCTAGGTAAGCTTGATTTATAATTAAAGTCCAAACATCAGTAGTAAGAAACACTTTTATTAAGAGATTTTTAAGTTCATCAGCAACTAAAGAATGATGATCTGTGAATCTATTAATTATTTGTTTTTGCAAATATTGACATGATAGTAAAACATATCTTTGATCTAGAATATTATATAACTTTTTAAACTAAGAACTTTCTACAATAGAAAATGGCATTTGAGATCCAACAAAATCATCAATAGTGACATTTGTGCAATGTTTAACTCTTATTATATCAAATTTACCATATGAATTTTTAATAAAATGAAGTTACGTTTGTTGCTTTATTGAAATATTATATTTATGTTCTTTGGATATATGATCCATTAGAGATCATATTGATGTTTTAGAACTATACTCTTTTTTACACAAATTACAAATTATTGCTACAACTTTATTTATATTATCATATTTTTTATACATATATTCTTAAACAGCTGAAGTAGTTTTTCCTTTATTCTTATCAATATTAAGTATATTCATGCTATTTTCCTTTTGTTATTCAGAAATAGATGATTCATTTATATTATCATCAAAATCAAAATCAAAATCAAAGTCTTCTATTTCTTTAAAGTTTATACTGATATTTTCATTGTCTGATATGTTGAGTGAAAAAATATTGATTGAGAATTTAACATTGTAGGATTGAAAATTTAACATTCACATTTAAATATAATAATTTAGTATTATTTACTAAAAATGATAATTTAATGGCATTGATTCTGATGCCAATTTAACTAATTTTTTTTAAAATAAAGTTCTCATTAAATATAAATTAAAATAATAAAAATGGATTGTTTTTGCGAAATTTTAATTAAAAAATTACGTTAATTATTCAGAAATTTTAATTAGTGGTAAACCTAAGGATAAATCAAAGGTAAATCAGTGGTGATTATCAGAATATTATCATTGAAATTTGTATTTCCTTCTGAAAATAAAAATTTGAAATCATGTAAAAATTTAGCAATTTTATCAAAATTGTAATTATTAGATAATTTTATAAATTAGAATACATGTAACGTATAAAAATAGAATTACGATTGACTTTACAATAATTAGATAATTTTGACTAAATAGAATTACTCATTACATGCAAAATAGAATTACTTATTTGAAAATGTTTCAAATTTCTGATATATGTCAATATAATTTTATATAAATTTATAAGTATTTTTTTTCTTTTTTCTTTAATTGTTAAAAAATTAAATTTAACAATTTTTAAATTTTCAATTTATCAAAAATGCTAAACATAATCGATTAGGATGATAATGAAGTTAAATTGTTGATAGATAAAAGAAGAAACAGAAATGAAGAATATTGGTTCATGCTTGAAAGATTAAATTTACCTTTTTGAAAAGAAGTTGCAGAGAAGATCAAAGAAGAATTTAATACAGATATTATGGTAGTGCAATATCAAGCAAAGTTTAAAGGGATAATTAAGGATTGTAAAGTAAAATCCTGATTAAGAAAGCAAGCGATCTAATTGTATAAAATAAAAATTATAAACAATCAATATTTCTAGTTATTTGAACTTTATGCAAAAGAAAATCTGAAAGGAAGATGAAATAAAGTTAGTGAAAAATATGGAGAGCAATTTAAAACTCCATTTTGAAAAAAACCTGATAAGTATTTAAAAATGTATTTTATTTGATATTTATAGTTAAATTCAACTTTTTATTTTTTAGTTTCTCAAATAGAAGAAAGAAGGCAATCTGAATTAGAGCGTCATAAGTTTGTTATTTAAATTTCAAATATTTAAACTTATTTTAAACTAAATTTTATATTTACTTTACTAGAAAATTTAAATAATTCTCATTCTTTCAATCCTCCTTCTCTATAAAGATCTGCATCACCACCTTTACTATCTAATACCAAAACACTATCACAAACCGTAAACTTCTCTACATAATTCTTTTTTTTTTAAACCTAATTATTACTTCAACTATTGATATTCTTTTTTTTAAAATAAACTTTTAACTGTCACTTTCTCCAACTATTGTCATTCCTTTTTCTTTTTCCATTTCTTTCTTTAATTTCACATTCAGTTTTTTTTTATAGTTTTTTTTTCTGATTTTGTTAAAAAAAAATTTTTTTTTTTTAAACGAAGCTTGTCACCTCTATGCGGTATTTAGGATTAACAGTTATAGGCTAACTATATTTAGCTAAGAGCAAGTATACTTTAACAATTATAAATTTATTCTATTTGTAGTTTTATTTTTTTATTTTATTTATGTATCATTATTGTAATAAATAATAGAACCAATTAACATGCAAAAATAAAAATTTTGTTATTAATGCTTTTTTAAATTCTTTTTAAATAAATAATAATAAAAACTTTATTATTTAGATTCTTCTAAATAAGTTATCAACTATAGTTGAAACTGCAGCTGAAAATTCAGTTAAACCGTCAGTTGAACTAATAGTCTAACTATATTAAATCATGTGATAAAAACTGATATTTATCATGACTGAATTAGTTTGATTATACAATCAGTTTAAAACAGTTTATCTTTAACTGTTAACATCTCTAATAGTTTATCCAATGGCAGTTAGTATGATTGTGTCAGCTTTGATAAATATAATACCTCTTCTTACTAGAATAATTTTTTTTCTCACATTCTCACATTCTTTTTCCAAGCAAGAATAATTGCTTTTCTCAATATGATGGTAGTCTTTTTAAACATTTCTTTAATACATTTTATATTAACAAAGAAATATATTAAGAAAATTTTAAACCATCAAGTTTAAAAAATTACATAACTTCATGAAAAGCAATAATAGTTTTAACACTGCAAATACTGTAAATAGTCAACTAAAGTACCCCTGAGTATTGTACCCTTCTGGCATTTTTAGTGACAAAAAATGTATTATACCTCAGATACAAAACACCAAAGTTTTAAATTTTATTTTTAAAAAAATGTATCATACCCAGAGATACAATACTTCAATTAAAAAATTTATTTAGATATAAAATTTGATTTATTTGATATATGTAAAAATTAATACAAAAAAAAATTCAAAAAAAAAAACTAATTCCAAATATTTTCATAATTTGGTAGTTCTTCATCATATCTATTAAACTCTAAATCTTCTAATGGCAAATCATTTTTAAGTTCATTATCTGACTCACTAATTTCTATTTCATCTTCATAATAAATATCATTTCCTCCATTATTTTTTTTTTATTTTTTTTAGTTAAAGAGTCATAATTAAATAATAAATGATTCTCACTTCCATCTTTAGCTACTGATATTCCATAACATTTGAATGATTTGCAAATTAAAACAGTATTAATATCATTCTATGAGTCTATAACCTATTTAGCAATTATAGAATAGGATGGTTTTTTAATACGTCCTGCTGGTGTTAATTGATGCATTTCTGAAGCCATCCAATCTTAATAGTATTGTATTAATTTAGATTTAAAACTTTTATTAATAGAGACATCCAATAGTTGAAGCTTACTAGTTAAACCGCTTGGAATTACTGCTATATTTATTTATTTTTCAACAAATCTATTTTTAATAGAATTAACCAAATGCCTTTTAAAAGCATCTAAAACTAGAAAAGATTGAGGGTTACCTAATGGATTACGTTGATTCTATATATTTTCAATCCACTATAACATTTTATTTTTATTCATCCATCCTTTTTCATTTACACGAATATTAATACCTTAAGGAAATTGCTCTTTTGAAATATTTTTCAATTTAAAAATACAAGTAGCTGGAAGTTAGTACCATCAACCAAATATGATAAAACAACAGTAAAATAAGTTTTTTCATAACCAGTTGTATAAATAATCACTATCAAAGTACTGCGTTAATCTAATGTTGTATTTGAAGGTAAATCAAAAGTAACTGGAGTCTCATCCATATTACCAATATATTTTAAAAAATAATCATATTGAATTCTTCAATATAAAATAAAACTAAAAAAACTTTGTTGTTTTTGTAAAAGATAATCTGGAAGATGTTGTGTAATATGAGTTTATCGACGTGTTATAAAATTAAATCTTTTCATAAAACCTTCTAACCATACATTTGAAAATTTAAAATTATTAATATTTGGATAAAGATTAAGATAATCTTTAGCCATAGATTTAACCTTTCGAACAACTATATTTTTCGTAATAGTTTTTGCTGCTTAATGCATATCTGTTACTCATAAAGACAAACTTCTTTCAAGTTCTAGAAGATATGCTTCCCTTCCTCTATGCAGTTTTTGAATATAAGGAGCTGCATTTTCTAATTGATTTTTTTGGTTTTTTCAATATTGTATTTGTTTAGGTTTAACATCAAATTTTTTAGCCACTAACCTATTACTTTCACATTATTCAGCATAATAAATAATAAGTAACTTCTCTCTTGCACATCACTGCCTTTTTTTCTTTAGAATAATATGGAATTTTTTGTAAAAACTTTTACTACGATGTACTACCATTTTACTTTTAAGAAAAAGAGTTTGTGTCAAAGTTTTTGAAAAAACGTGTTAGAAAAAAAACTGTAAAATTAATTTATTACGCGTTACATTCTGATCTAATCTTGATTTTAATCTTAAAACTCATGACCAGAAATTTCTGATCACATCCTCTTAAAAAGCAGCATCCAATTCTACTAGAGTTCATCAGTAATATTGAATTGCTTTTTTTTTTTTTTGAATTACTTATCGGTTTATTTTTTTAGATTAGTTAAGAGAAACTATCAGGTTTGGCTGTTTTAAACGATTTAGATTTTGTTAATTAAAGAAAGAAACAAGGTTTAAAAAGAAAAAAAATTTAAATTTTTAAATCGAAATAGCGTCAAAAAATTTTTGACAAATTTTTGATGCACAAAAATTTGTCATATTTTTATTAGTTTCAATAAATATACTTGTACTCCCTCCCTTAATCAAAGTACCCCTATAATATTATATCCTGAAATTTAAGAATTTGTATCATATCTAGAGTACTTTAGTCGACTGTTTATAGTACTTTATTTATTGTATCGTTAATACAGAATTTTTTTCCTTAATTAGATGTATTTTTCTCAAATTAGAAAAAAAAATCCTGTATTATAAATTCTTCTGGTTATTAATAGATTTGATATTAAAATAGTAAATAACTATTTTATCTGCAAAATATAACTTAAATTCAGGGGATTCAGAGACGTTTTAGAATTTTGCAAGTTCTTTTACTGTATTTATTGAAGTTTGGTATATTTTTGTATTTTTATTAATAGATTTGATACTAAAATAGAAAATAATACTAAAGTTACGAAACAGAAAACAATCAATAAACAAAATAAGACTACTAAGAAGCATCTCCGTTTAATAACATAAAACTCTAGGAATTTTTAACAAATTTTGTTTTTTTATTGCATTTTAGTTTTTGATGTTATTAGACTAAAATATAATAAGGTCTTAATTTTAGTCTCAGAGCCTCATTTTTCTAGCAATCAAAGATAAAATAACAACAAAATATTCACATGATACCTATTTAAAATTTTCAAAATTTAAAATTATTTATTTACTGCTAACTATATTTTATTCGCCATTAATTATCTGTATTAAATGAAAGAAAAACAATATATAAGCTTTTTTATTAAAATATATAAATGAATATTTAAGAAATTATTATATTATTATTAAGGCAAATTCACAGAGTATCTAAACACATTATGAAATGTAAGGTGTGACAAATAATATTTTAGTATAAAAAAATTTTCTAAGTTCCCAGATTAATTAGTAAAATTGAAACATAATAGAGTGTGATGCAGTTTGATAAATAGTAACCTAAATCTATATACTAATACTAATTAACTCTATATCAAACCTTTGACTCTTACAATTAAATGTTTAAATGGAAAATTTTCTTTTTCAAATGATACTTTTAAATTATGTCACAATTCATTAACTTCATATAGTAAGTATACTTTATTTGAAAATTTAATTATAATATACTTTCTCATGTTTGCATAAATTAATACAATCATTTCATCTTACTCATTATAGTTTCTTTGATCTTTGGTGAATATTCAATTTAAGCGATAATGGTATTATCATTTCTAAAGTACAATAGTTTTATTATTCCTAAAGAATAATGCATCCTTAGGGATGATAGATTTATCATTTTTAAGGAACTATTATTTTATCATTCCTTAGATATGATGGTATTATTGTATTTTAGGTATAATGTATTTATCATTTCTTAAGTATGATAATTTTATCGTACCTAAGAATAATATATTTATCATACCTTAAATATGATAGTTTTATCATTTCTAAGAAATGATGCATTTATTGTATCTTAAGAATAATGGTTTTATCATTCCTAAAGAATGATATATTTATTATTCTTTAGATATGATAGTTTTATCATACCTAAAAAATGATAGTATTATTATTCCTAAAGAATGATAGTTTTATTATATTTTAGGTATAATAATTTTATTGTTCTTAAGAAATGATGCATTTATCATTTCTTAGGTATAATGATTTTATTATACTTAAGAAATGATGGTATTATCATTTCTAAAAAATGATAAATTTATTATACTTTAGGTATGATGATTTTATCATTCCTAAGAAATAATGCATTTATTGTTTCTTAGGAATAATAGTTTTATCCTTAGAAATGATAGTTTTATTATTTCTAAGATACAATAGTTTTATTATTCTTAAGAAATAATGCATTTATTGTACTTTAGGTATAACTATTTTATTATTCCTAAGAAATGATAATTTTATTATTCTTAAGATATAATAGTATTATTATTCCTAAAAAATGATGATTTTATTATTTATTAAAAATAATAATTTTATCGTTTTTAAGAACAATGATTTTATCATTTCTTAAGAATAATGATTTATCATTCTTAAGAAATAATAATATTATCATACCTAAGGAATAATAGTTTTATCATTCCTAAAGAATAATGCATTTATCTTTCATTTAGATCAATATATTATCATTCTAACGAACTGAACTTTCAGATTAAACTGATTTACTAAAATAATATCAAATATATATATTATTTAAGTTTATTTCTAATATATATAGAAATATATATATAAATAAGCTTAATTTTTTAATTTTTTAAAAATAATTTCCAAATTTTCTCTTTTTACATTCTATCAAAATGTTAAAAAAATAATTGTCTTAAGAACAAAAAGATCTCAAGTTGAATTTTAGTTAATTTTTCGCCTTTAACTATTAAAATTAGATGAAGAAAAAGCTGTATTTTAATCAACTTTTCAAAAAATAAACAGATTTTTTTACTTTTTATAATATAAATATGCTTCTAATTATCAAAATCAAATAAAATTTTAGTTGAATTTTATTAATCAACTAGTTAACTTTTTAAATAATAAGCTGATTTTTTTACTTCTATAATTAAAAAAGATAATTTCAAATGATTTGATAAGTAAGGGTAAATTTTTTATTTTTTATTATTTTATTTATTATTTTTGAAGGATTTTTGAAAGAAAAATAAATCATATTTTATTAATTTATTCTTTTTTTCAAAAATGATAATATGAAATCTTTGTAATAGAAAAGAGAAAACAGCTTGAAAAAAATAAAATTAAATTAATGCTAAATCTGAACATATTTTGACCTAAAAATCATATTTGGCATATAAAGTAAAATTGATTTTTTTTATCTGTTTCTTTCTTTTTTATTGTAAAGATCCTATATTATGATATTTAAGATAATTTAAAGGGATTTTAGAAGAAAATAGATTATATTTTTATTATTTTACATAGTTTTTCTGTTTTTTACTTATATTTTTTAAATAGAAAATTAATCAGTAGATTTTAATAATATTTATGTTATTTTTTGCAAATTATATTAGGTTTTTATTATTAATAAAATTTTAATATTTAATAAATAAAATATATCAATTTTATATACTTATTTGACTGAATTGATATCAAAATAAAACTAATTTTAGGATAATTTAAATTCTAAATTAATGCTAAATAATGCTAAATTGAGATCAATTTTAGTTTAATTTATAATTTGAATTGATGCTGAATTAATGCCAAATTGAGGTCAATTTTAGGCTAATTTATGGTTATTTAAGTTCTAAATTAATGTTGAATGATGCTGAATTAAGGTCAATTTTATAAATGAATTTAAGTTCTGAATTAATACTGAATGGCTATATCTGATTAGGATCAATTAACATATATCAGCACCTGTTTGTGCTGATCAGAAAAATGGCAAATCAACTATAAATAATACTAAAATCAGCTTAAAATCAATTATCTGATTTTTAATCAATTTGAACTATTTTGACTAGTGAAGTGGATTTAATTTAAATTAATATTTTAATTAATTAATTAATTATTTTTTTAATTTATTTAGCTTCTTTTTAATTAAATTATTATTTATAGCTGCAGCAAATATTGGTAGTTTTGGTAAGTTGATTTAATTTAATTAATTTAAATAAATATTTTAATTAATTAGTTAATTTAATTTTTTTTGATTTTTTAGTTTTTTTTTTTTTGATAAATTAAATTATTTATAATTATAGTAAATATTTATAATTATAATAAGTAAGTTTAATTAAAATTAAAATTTTTTGTCTATTTTTTTTAACTTAATTTTATATAAATTATATTTTATTTTAGTTATAAAAGTTATTGAAGTTATAGATAAAGCAAAACATAATTATCATGATAATGATGAAAGTTTTAATTCCGAAGTTAAGATTGATTCTTCATAAACTTCATCAAAATTAACTGTAATAAAAATTACAAATAGTAAAATTTAGAAATATTTTATAAAAGATAGTAATTATAAAAAAAACAAAAAAGCTACTTGTAAATTTTATAATAAAGTTTATACTTATTCATGAGGAAGTACTTCAAATTTAATAAAATATTTAAACAAATTTCATAATATACAAATAGGTAGTAGTAAAAAAATTTCTAATAAATTAACTATTACAGATATGTTTAATAAATTAAAAGAATATTGTTTATATATTATTTTTTTTTTTAATAATTTAAGTTTATTAATTATATTTTTTTTAAAATTATTTTTAAATTAGTAGATATATAGTAATAATTAGAGTTTTGAATGAGTCAAGTCGAGTTGAGTTTAAGGATCAACTCTATTCAACTCATTTTTTTCGAGTCAAGTCGAGTCAAATTTATTTTATAAAATTTTTCAACTCAACTTGATTCAAGTTATATAAATTTTAAACTCGACTCAAT
>CAJVPQ010002093.1:0-15101 GCA_910591825.1 Funneliformis caledonium
TGGAAAATTTAAGGGGTAGTTATATAATAATTTTGGACGATCTCGGGCGGTCGGATACTTATGACCGCTACTGTAAAAATGATAATTTGTCTGAGGCAGATATAGACGATATCATTAAACTATATTGCTAAATATTCTTAGCCGAATTTGCCAGACCTCAGCTAAAAAACTTACAATATCATTTATAGTAGCATATATTTTTTCTCGTGCAATAATACCGGCTAACTTCAATTCTTATATTCGATCTGAATTTGCAAGGTAAACATTTCTTCAGCCTGATCACAGAGTGGATCCCTCAGATATGCCCAGAGATAATCATTAGTATTTTCGCATATAATAATTTTGCAAAACCGTATTCTTAAGATATGATCAGCCAAAAATAATCTACATATTTTAAAGATAAGCTTTATTGGTATAATAGCTGAACTACGTCTTCAAGTTTCTCAGTATATAGGCTTTAAACCTAATAAAATCTGTCTCCCAATCACAGAAGAGAATAGGCAGATATTTCATAAAATAATAACAAATCAGGAGAAAATGACAGATATTATAATAAATGACTATCGATTTTTACTACAGCATGAGCATAATGGTAAGGGAGGCGACCTAATTCATATTTGTTGGTTATTAGTGTATATGATATCTCAAGCAAAAAAAGTCTTAATAAACCTATCCAAAGATTTACCAAAAATGATATTAATCCGCATTGAAAAAAGATTCAAAGAAGTTTTACTTATGCCAGTACTTATACGGTAGTCAATTAAGATTGAAAATAATAATGATCTGGTTTGACCAAGAGGTGCTTTGCATGTTCTCTATTTCCATATTTTTTTTGGGTGAGATATCGCTCAGTTTTTTTTCACGTATTTCATAATTTTTTCACAACAATGACTAATATAATTATGATTAATAGAAAAAGTATTATTGAATAGGCAAATATAGATGATAATAATTTGTCTGTAATGATAGGGAGCCTGATAGTTTCACTGTTCCTTTTGTATTACCTACTGAAATCTCGTTTGCCAAAGTGACAGGTAGGATTAGTTCTAGGAGATTAGATTTTGAATTCATGCTATTTGAATTACTGCTCTTCTCTTCTTATATAGAACTATCTGGAATGCCTATAACTGAAGAAGCGCGAGAGCTAAAGACTTCTTCCAATTCATCATTTTTTTTGTCACCAATTTTAACATGCAAATCTGACCGATTATTCTTATCAGAGTATCCTAGAGCTAATAAATTAATCACAGATTGAAGCGATTTCACTTTTTCTGATTTTACAAAGTTATCATCTTTGGCTTTTGCAAGAGATATTTCTGTACAAGCATTTTGGGAAACAAGTTTAGAATTTTTAACCTTCAACTGCTTATTTTCATCATTGAGATTTATAAATTCGCTCTACAACTTAGCATTATAATCTCAAATTTTGGATGAGTCTTGCAAGATACGTATATCTCTTTTTCAAGATCATATGGGCTCTTTGCAATAAAAAGAAAGAAAACTATCAAAAAAATTTTTTTTTGCTTAATAAGCTAAATATATTTTTTTAATAAAATAAGTTCAGATTTAACATTAATTTAAAAAAATTTTTTTTGGTAGTTTCCTCCCTTTCTATTGCAAAGAGCCCATATGTTTCCATTTATTTACATTGGTCATAAATATGTAAAAAAACCTTTATATTTTTTTATTAGAGAATAATTGCGATAAATATAGAATGAATACGAAGAATATCAATCATTTTTATCATTAATTATAGATAGTGAATTAGAATGTATTTTATTTATCTAAAACAATAAATTATATTTTCTAACGTTCTCTTTTTACTTTATAATGATAAATATTTATTTTTAATATTTTTTATTTATCATATAAAAATATCTGAAGAGTATATTTACCTCAATTCTAAAAACTCATTATCGGCGAGGTGCTAATATTTTAACACCTGAGCAGATTGAAGAAATTAGACATCTTAAAAATAAAGTTCTGGCATATATGATAGTAAAGAAGTATTATATTAATAAAAATCAGGTTCATGATATATAAAACAATTGTAAGTGTTCACAGCAAAATGGAAACCACTTTTTCAAGGAGTTTAGGAAGATACAATCCATCTCATCAGTCTCTCCTTCAAAGAATAATCTGTAAAATAAAGAAAACAATTGTCTAATTTCAGAATCTTAATGAAGTGCTTTAATGGCAGATCTATTTTATGAGATGAATGCGCAAGAAAAGCAAAAAAAGAAAAAGAAACTAATAAAGCGCTTCCTCTAGGACCAGTTTAAATCTATTCAAAGTTCTGACTTACCTGAGATTTCAGCTGGAGGTCTTTATTAAAACTCCACCCTAGATATCTCACATGACATATTTGCTTCAATCGAAAAGGATCGCATCAAAGCAGAAGAAGCTATACGCGAATCAAAAAAGCTCTTAGGTCACAACTCCACTCTTTAATTATATTCAGACAAAAAATGCTTTGCAGAAGTTTTAGTGAGACTATGTTTATATAGCAAATGATGAATAGTTAGCAAGAAGAAAAGGATCGCAGATTTTTATTAATTTCAATTAATCTAGCTTTAGAGATAAAAATATCATATAGCAATTTTTCAAGCTCATCATAACTCATGTTTTTTTTAATGTGCTATTTTTGCTTAAGTCTTGCGAGTCCTGGGAAATCTTGTCTGGAGCTGACAGATCATCACATTCAGGAGTAATGTTCGTATAATTCACCTTGAGCTTGTTCTTGACCTTATGCATAGTGACTGGAATAATATAGTCTTTCCCATTAATAGGGATCTTTAGCTCATTAGTTTTCCAATTCATTGCGCAATTGTATTTCTTTAAAAGTTGATTAGAAAATATTAACATCAGCTTGTGATATTTCACTATGATAAAATCTTCATAAATAGTACAACCTAGGGCTAGAATAATAGGCAAATTGCGAACAATTCCAACAGATTCAACTAGAATAGTAGCAATACCGCTAAGATTATGTATTTCAGATTTATCGATTTTAGTCCTCACACGTTCAACGATATTTTCTGTTATAATGGAAGGCTCAGCTCTAAAGTTAACTGTCATAGCTGAAATCTTTAACGTTTAATTTTACACTTTACTGTCACAACACTTATTTTTGGCTTCCTTCTCTAGACAAAATCAATTTTCATCAGATCATCCAAAGTCTCCTCTTCATCTGAATTAGGTATTATAGGAGCTGATTCTCAGAAAAACAAAAAATCATTAGCTTTAGATTTGATGATTTTTCCTGATCTGACTTCTTAGTATCTAACGGAAGAGCTTGAATCATATACGGAAGGAGGATCTTTTTAAGTTCTTCTCAAAGGGTAAAATCAAGCTCACTTCGAACTATTTTGCAAATAGTTTCCTGACTAGCTTTGATTAAAAAAGAATTAACATTACTATTTTCTTAATCATGCTTTAGCGCTTTCAGCCTCTTTTTTATCTTGTGTGATTTTTTTACAGTCTTAGGACTTTTATTACTAGAAGAGTCCTTTTTCCCGCTACGTCTTACTTTTTTTTGACTTGGCAATATTAACAATGATATCATCTTCAGAATTGGAAGAACTTGTATTAGAATCAGAACTATCACTAGACAATGTATCACTGGATGAGGTGTTAAAATCTGAATCTAAATCAGAACTTAAATCTATAGTAGCAAGATTAACTTTAGCTTTTTTAGACTTGTTCTTCTTCTTCTGAGTGCATTTACGAGAATTATGTTCAGTTCAGTTACAGTTAAAGTACCGCTATTGTATTTTTACGGCTTTTTTAATCGCTTTAGCCACATATACTTTAATTGCTTTTTTGTAAGCTCAGCAAGTTCTTTGTCAGAATCAATTTCAACCTTTTTCTTTGGCTTTAGTGGCAAAGTAAAATTAAGGACAGGAACAAATTCTAGGATTTCTCCCATAATTCATGATAAAAATCTACTTATATTTTCATTTTGTAAATTTTTATGCATTCTTGCAGGATGTGGTTAGAATTGTAATGAAGCCACTTGTTGAGGCCGTTGAGATTCTGAGGATGCTATTGTATTTTTTACCAAGCTCTTGATTTCATTTTTAGTCATCCCACTTCCTGAATATTTTGAATAAGGTAATATTTTTATATTTATTATTTTTATTCTATTTTTAAAATAAATTTAAATTTAATATTTATTTTATCTATTAGTATCTACATAGGGATTGGATGTTAGAAAAACTGGAATAGAAGATGATGCATTCTTTTGAAATAATGTAAATTTTTCTACTTCAACTAAGGCTTCTATAATATTAGAAACTTAGCCATCATTCGAGGATTATACTGGTTCATAGGACTTAAGCCATGAATTAATTGCTCTCTTTGTTATTCTGGAGTCATTCCAGCTAATTTACTGATCTTTTTGATTCAGACAGAAAACTCTTCAATACCCATATCCCCTTGCATAAGTTGATCAAAAACTACCATCTGTTTTAAGTATTCGACAGTCATATAAGCAGTTTTAAGTAAATATAAAAGCTAGCTGAGTGTTATATTAGGCGCTATTGTAATAGCAGGTAAACCACCACTAGCATTTGGGATCACTAGTGCATTATTTATAGGCTCGTCACCTGTAATAGACCAGTCTTTATCCCATATTCCATTCAGAATAATATCAGCTCTAGTTGCGATACCTGCACCAATTCTACCAATTTCTGCACCAGCTTTACCTTGAAATTCTCTAACAGTATTCAAACTACTAATTTGATTATTACTATTTCTGGTGACCAAAGCTCTAACTGCAGTTAAATTAACCACACCTAAATTATCTGAGATATTACTACATTTCCAATTCTTGCCTCTAATACGAGTTTCATACCATTGCTTAGCAGGTCCTTCAAGACAAGATATTAATAAACCTAAAGCCTCTGCTCTTTCGGTAGCCTAACTTGCTTCAGGAGCTACATTTATTCGACTAGCTACTACATATCTCTGAAAATCTCTAAGAAAATCTTCTGAATCTTCTTCAGGACGTCCATAAAATATTAGGGTCCATATCCTACCATTTCTATTTATTATATATTTGGCAGGTTATTCTGTAGCGCTAAAATTTATCCTTGCAAATTTAAAATATTCTGGTCTCTTTGCCTAATCACTAGCTAGAAAATAAACTTCTCACGTAACAATTCACCAATGCGGGTTTATTTTCTTGCTATAATAATTAACATCCTATTTACCTGATTTTGAGCATTGGTCTGCAACTGTTGGGTATTTCGCTGAAGATGGTTAGTATTTCACTAATATAATAGCTGTTTAGCAAATTTTTCTTGTAATAATTCTTGAACACGTCTATATTTATCCCAATATGAAAACATCCAGTGACGGGATTCTCATCTCTCATTATTATAGGCTAACATAGTCAAGTCTCGCATTGTCTTTTTCTTTCAAAGTTCTTTTAACCTGAATGTAGGATTCATCTAATAAACGTTGTAACTGTAAATTCTGATTTCTGCTATCATTTAACTGATTTCTAAGATCTTCTACCCACCAAATTGAATCATTTAATAAGTTCTAATATTAATCCCTTTCAGTTGTAATATTTTACAAAGTAACCTGAATAGTATTTAATGAGCCTCTGATTTCATCTATAATATTAACAGGATTTTGTATAGGTGTACCAACCCCCTAATGTGATTTTTAATTTGATCTAACCCTCTATTAACATTTGCAATAAGATTAGTCGTTGCCATATCTAAAGCATTTATTGGGATTTTTTTATCTATGAGAATTCAGATTCTTGTTTTAAGATTTTCAACCTTATTTTTGAGCTCTATGATTTGACCATCTTGAATGGACCCAACCTCATCTTTGAATTTTTTATCCTGTTGTAAAACCTTAAGCTGTTTTCACAAATCAGATATTTCTGATTTAAGTTTCTCTACCTCTTTCTCGTAGACTATGATAGTATTATCCTATAATGAAATAGTTCGATAACATTGTTTAAGCTCCTTTACAAGGGATCAAATTTTTTTCTCGTAACTCTTATTAATAAAAATCTCATCTCAAAGCTCATTACAAAGCTCCTGATTTATATCTAAAAGCTGTGAATATGCTGAATCAAACATGGTATTTTATCCTAATTTATAGTATCATCATAATAATCTTACCTTGAGAATGAGCCAACTGCAAATTGTGATAGATCCTGATGAGGCTTAGAGAATTGAAAAAATATTATATTACGTGATATATATTATCACCCAATCAGATATTATTCTAATCCTAAATCCTTGCTGAAAGTGCTTAAGGCAAGTGATACATATAAAAAAAGGGACATTATTTCTGTCTAAAAGAATGCTGTGATTTTTTAGAATGACAACATATATACCAAATACATAAAACTCCTCTGAAGAATATTCTTAGATGTAGCTATAGCTGAATAACCTGTCTAAATTACGTACACCAATATGATTTACTATTCCTTACACATGATCATTATAAACGTAAAAAATATATAGCAGTACTTAATATAATAGACTGCGCTTTCTGATATAAAGCTTCTGTTTCACTCACATCGAAAAAGAGTTCAGAAGTTGCTAGAACATTCAGAAAAAAATATGATGATCCCAATAATCCTCTTGTATAGCTAGAGCTTCTATAATGTGATGGAAGTCATGAATTTATGGAAAAGATTTCTCGATTGATGAAGAAGCATAATGTTACTATTCGAGTGATTAGTGCATATTCTCATCAAGAAGTAGCTTTTGCAGAATGTTTTAACAAGACACTCACAAAAATACTCTATAAAATCCAAGATGCTGTTGAATCTATATATCCCAATTCAAAATTGATAAAAGTATGAGTTAGGCATTTGTCTATATTGTTGATTATCTAAATAATTATCCCACGCATCTTATTTGAGAAATAAGATTAGAAAAGTGGAGACTCGAGCCAGTGAAAGCCATTGCATTAGAATGAGTAAAATCTAAACTATTTACAAATATAAGCGTCCAGTTGAAAAAGATAAAATAAGATTAAAGAAAGGAGATACTGTTCGCTATATTTGCCAATGCAGAATGGAAGAGTAGAATGGCAAACCAGAAGTGTGCAACTGATCCTACATTCAGTCTAAGTCTTTATAAAATCTGAAAAGTGGTTGTCATAAAGAATGAACCAGCTTTATATTATCTCGAAGGTGAATTTACACTAAAGCGGGGGTTTATTAGAGAAGAACTCATATTAATAGCTGATTCAGAAAAAGTTAAGTATCCACCTTAAAGCATATTATCTGTACATGTTGCCTATAGTTCCTAAAGGGAACTAAAGGGTCTGACGAAGGACTGGGATCAAGCTATTGATTATACCAGAAGACATGGTGGTCAATACCTAAGAAGAACTGGTCGAATAAATAGACATGATGTCTATTTTTGGTCTTGTGATAATGATGCACACCAGTGGAAGTATCCACTAAAATATATTATGAAAAAATTCGAATGTGTCTGTTATGTCACCATAGAAGTGGTAAACGTTAATGTCGATATATTTTTGAGAATCTATTAGGTAAGAAATTTTCACTATATAGAGCTAAGTTCTTAGATGAGTTACACTTAGATATATATAATGAGGAATTGCGTCTTGCATTCGAATTCTAGGGTCCTCAACACTATCGTCACAATAGCTTCTACCACTTGGAGAATGAAAATCTAAAATCACAAAATATGCGCGATCAGAAAAAATAAGATATATGCAAGAATCAAAGTATATGCCTTATTGAAGTACCTCATACTGCAGATTTATATCCATTCATTAGATATACACTAATTGAGAAAGGGTTCTTGGATAAAACGAAGGAATAAAAAGAGAGAACTGATTTATCAATCTGATATTTTTTAGTATATCATTATTAATAGTTAGCTTACCATGAAAATAAAGTAATTTGAGCTAGTTGATAGGCTAGTATACTATATTAACGAAATTAAAGATGCCAAAAAATATAATGGTCATCCAAGTATCTTCCAATGGACTTTTACACTTCTAATCAATAGCCATACCAATTTAGGGAAAACTAATGAGATTCTTAATCTCATGCTCAGAACTAAGCTTTATCAAATGTTTAATAGAAAGAAAGATAGAAGCAGATATATTAAGAATGATGATTTATTATTAATTGGCTACCAAATCAAGGAGCTGAAATATTTGTATCTCAAATCAGTCTACTAAATAATTGCTAATAGTCCAAAGCCACATCGTGAAAATATTACATTTCGAGCTTTGAAGTCAGATAAAATTCCTAAGGTAGATTCATTTTCTTCAGATAGAGCTACAGTAGTTATATTTGAAGATCTATACACTGATCCAAAGAAAATGCAAGAAAAAATTATTTCTTATTTCATCGAAGGACACCACTATAACATCAGTTCAATATATGTATTCTAGAATTATTTTGACTGCTCAAAGATAATACGAAAAAATCTCACATATATCTGCCTATTTAATAGATCGTGCATTGCGAATGAGCTGAGCCATATTGTGCGTCAATATGCTAATAACTGGTGTAGTGTAATTAAGATTATTGACAAGGTATTATGTGAGCAAAAATTCATTATTTTCGATTTAATTGTACCTTGTGAACATCCACATAGGATACGTCTCAGCTGGGACTAAATTCTCACTAATGAGAATTTAACTTCATAGATGCTAGCTCTTTTTCCGCTTTCAGCACTTGCATCTTCAAATCTTTGATTTCATAGTGCATTTTTTTATTTGCATTAACCCGCTCTCTATATTCCTTTTCTATGTCATGCATAAATTTTTCAAAAGTTCGTCTATTATAATTGAGCAGATGCTGAGATAGTACTTTAAGCTCATTCATAACTTGGTGATTATTCTCTTCTTCATGATCATGCTTTAGTGCTTCCGGTTGAGTAGTATTATTAGTTTGGGTTCTAATGTCTGCAACATATATAGCCAGTATTGCTAGGAATACATTGCATTCTAGCTAGCTTCGAGGACGCAATATTTTTTCCTAAGTCATAATTTTGCATTTCCTATTTAATGAGTTCTTATAAATCTCTAACATATGCCTCAAATAGGATTCAATTTGTTCAAACTTCTCAGAAATAGATTCCCCTCAAAGATACTTTTCGGGAGTTGAACTAAGAAAATTATTTCACAATTAAATAATAGAATATTTTTTTCTGAGCTATACGAAGAAAAAAAGGATAGTCTATCGATAATATATTTATAGTCAGAATGGAATATTTTATTAGATATAGTTTTATGCAAAAAAGTTTGCACAGAAAAAATTCATCTCTCAGCATAGGACATAGCATTAAAAATAAATTTACGTGTCAATATCATAAGAGATTTGCTAGTAATACAACTTCGATCAAATCATGTGTGCATAATAATCTCTAATGCTGATCACTTTTGCCTAGTCAGCATTAATACAGAATCACGTTTTTCATGATACAGATAATAAATTTTTTACTAATTCATTTTGCGATATTCAAAAATAAATATTATGTGATTTTGAATTTTTTCAGGTGATCGATCTCACATGACCAGTCTAAACCACAATCGCAAACTTGAATTTATTGCTTGAAGTATTATAAGTAAGATAATATTCTGTTTTATTTTTATACCATTTACCATATAATCTGTAATTTCCATGTTTTCCATTGTAAAAAGGACATGATGAGCTTCACGGCTGAAGTGTTGCAAAATTATAATTATCAATTCCCTAAAACTATTTTAGAATTTCAAGTATGGGAAGTATTTTAAGACTGATTTGATAATTAATTCTAGATCAAATCTGGCTTCAAAGGTAATGGGTCCTTTTTCTGACTTTGAATTTATAACTTTTGATTCATGTTCTTCTGTTAGTTGCTACAGCTCATTTCCAATTTCTTTTTTATATCTTTTATATAATTTAGAATGAAACTTATCTGACAAAATACTTGGTAATCTACTTAATTTAGCGTACCAATCTAGAAATTTGACAGTTAGTATTTTATAAGACACAGTCATTTTTCTTTTTATATGAATGTAAGTTAATTTAATTTGGTAATAGTTAACATAAATTAGCCCTGTAAAAAAATAGTTTCTCAAGAGAAACACAAATATAGTATTGTAAATAATGAAACTATGCAATTATCTCAATTTCACGCTGTTCACATTTAATAAGGTAAGATCTGGCTTAAAGATGGCACTGCAACTGGTTGCAACCGGTGACAAATAAGCATTATAGGGTTGCAACTAGTTGCAACCGGTGACAAATAAGTATTACATAATTGCAACTAGTTGCAGCACCATCTTTAATCTGGCTTTATATTCACCTTCTATTTCTTCTTCATCATGACTTAATTCGCATAATGGGTTGATGTAGTTCCCGCATGATGTTTCATCAGTAATCTCATAATAATCAAAATTTTCACTACTATATTCTATATTTAAATTAAGATATTGATCCAATATCTTTTTGCGGAAATAGGTGCAGTCATAAACTAGACTCTTGGGTTAAGAAATAGGTAGTATCACCTTGGTATCAATATTTTTCAAGGCAGATTCATTGGGAACTTGAGATTCAGTAAGCACAACCGAACTAGTGATATGTGATAAGTCAGAATTTTTCTTATCACTTTGTAAATTCAGTTCACGAAGTTGTGGCTCTATATGAATGCTATAATCAAAGAACATATTGTCTATAATATACTGGATGTTTTCATACGTCATTTTTGAGATAGAATCAGTGAAGAAGGAATGAATTCAATTTATTTTATCAATACCTATTGCATTAAAAAGTATATAGAGCTTCTTAGCCTGCTCAATTCTTTTTCATAAAAATGCATCAGAAGTAATTGCAGGAAGCTGAGCTTTAACTTCTATATTTAGAATTCTACTGATTGTATTAGACTCTAGATTAATATGTTTTTCAGATGCGATCTCACCTCGCCTCTGGATAAGTTCCTCTCTAAATTGGCAGTAATAAAAGATAGCTTCTTAGGTCGCATAATCAGCAAGAGTTGCAGCATTACAAAGTTTTTTATACAAAAGAGAAAGAGTTAGTGTTCCCATTTTTATAATATTAGCACTTGAATCTGATTCTCTTTGGAAAGATACTGAAGGTATCAAATCATCTAGGGTTGTTTTAGTATTCGCCTCCTCTATCACTTCCTGAATAAATTTTTCCCTTGTTTTTTCTGATTTTCCTTACGAAGTACCCTTTTGTCAACTGAAATCTGCTTATCTTTTTCAGAGAAAATGGTTTCCACTTTCACAAGCTTCTCCTGCCTAATTTTATCACTAACTATTTTCTTATTCACCTCACTCAGAAAAGAGTTCATGACCTTTTTCTCTGATGACTTCAAATTGATAGGTACTATTTTATTTGCTACTATTGAGTTAGATATGTCAGCAGGTTTTTCAGAAGAGAAATCCTTTCACGGATGCCTAAAATCTTCTTCCAACTTTGCAACCTTAGTCTTAAGCTCAGCATTTTCAGCATTATGCCTGATATTTTCAGCATCACGTTTAGTATTCTTGACGGCAGTATCTATTCTAGCTTTTTCTAATTCCTCGATTCTATTTCTGAGCTCAGCCCTTAGTTTTGTAATCTCATCTTTGGTCTCGTCATACTTGGCCTTAAACTCAGCATTCTCAACTATAAGTCTGACGTTTTCTTACCTAAATAAGTTAATCTTGGATGCCATTTTCAAAAATAATTTTATACACTGTATATTTATATTCAAAATAAAAATATTTACGTGATTTCACTTTGTGAACTTAGTTTACAAAGTTTTGCCAAGAAATTTTAAATTTGTCAAGAAAATTTTTATTAATTGATGCACTTATTTTATTAATAATATAACTTATTAAAAATATATGTATAAAACCAAATTCTAATCTATAAATTTTTTGGAATTGAAACTGTAACTGCCATTTCGCTAGAACTATGTTCATTATCTCCTGAATTAGAATTATGTAATATTTTATAAATCATGCATGTGACGGCCATTATTAACGTTATCAAAGTATAGATGAGCAGATATACGGTACTTAATAAAGTCATATATAGTGAAATCAGTGCTTCCTCTATTAGGTAGTATTTATAAATACCTGATTCTCTACGCATGGCATAAAGTTCCATAACATCACTTATAATAAAAGTAATATAATTATTTACTATTAGTTTATAATACAAGAGCAGGTAATGGATCGAAGTAAAGTAAAAATATAATGCATTACCTGCGATATTTATAGCAAATATAGACAAAATCTGCCTTTTAGATGATATATTAAATATTCTCTTAAGCTTTGATATTTTTCTAGTAGTATCGATAGAATCTTTAAAAAATCATACTAATTTTTTGTGATCTCGTCAACGCTTGTCTTGATTGAAATCTAACCTACCAGTTTCAAGATATACAACTTTAAGCTTCACACCTTTTTCTAGTTATATTATAGTAATATAATCAGATTTCCGTGCAAATTTATGAGATCCTTTTTATACAGTGCTAGCTGAACTTCTCTCTTCACCTCTATTTAAGAAAAATCATTAAATAAGAAAGGCTACAGAATCATTTTATAGCTGATACTAGAAGTAGTACTTACTATATATCCCATACAACAGGATTTCTAGGTAATTCACTCATTACTATATTTATTAATGACGCAAGTATTTCACAAACATATGATCTTTCATTAACCAGTTTTTCCTTCTTTGTATATGCTTCATACTTAGGTAACTTCTAAACTTTAAACCTATAAAAATCCTGCCTATTTCCATTATTTATGCTGTAAATTAACATATATAAAAGACAAAACTTAAGCGAACTTACAAAGATTCTAGTATTCATCTTGCCATTTCTTGAAGTCTCTCAGAACTATCTAGCTATTTCTCAAATTCAACATCACTCAAATTTTCATCCAAATTTATCTTTGACTCCTCATTATAAATAATTTCTCTATAAATATCCATTATTATATCATTATACTCTAGCTTATTTTTCTCGAAAGGTTTCTTAAAAATGTTGTAAAATGATTTAGGCATCTTTGTGAAAGGTTCCAATTTGATATCAAGAACTCCAGAATATATTGGATGATCGAATCAAAGGCTATCGACATCTATTTTCTCTAATTCTGTTCTAATCCTTTCTCACATAGTTTTTTCATAGCCGATACTTTTACTTTTGAGCTGATCAATATCACGTATTAAAAGCTCTAAATTTGTGTTCGCATCATCAGACTATGTTTTGACATCAATCACCAGAGCTTTCATCCCTGTGAGAAAGCATAAATTTTCAAATGCAGTTGCTATTTAAATATAGTTAACTTAACTTAAGCTTAATGTTATTTTGATAAACTGAGATAAATATACCCTGCGCGAGATCAGATTAGGTTTTCATTTTCATAAAAAATATCAAAATGCTAACAGTAAGTTAGCCAAAATACGCGCTCGCTAGAACTTAATATAATTAGTTACTGCCATGCAGAAGTAATAGCATTATAACAGACACAACGTATTCACTAAAATATATATATGCTGAAAAACCTAAAAATACATGACATCATATTCACATATTTGCTATGATTATTGTTTTTTTCTACCTATCCATTTCGCCAGTTTTTTTCTAGTGCTAAAGTTTTGAAGCTTCTTTCTTCATTTAACATCTTTCGAGAAAACTTGTTCTAAAACTCTTTTCAGAATATTTTCAAAGTTTTTTACCTCCTTTTCAAGAATACCTGTCTATTTACCTTACTTTACTTATACGAATAATGCTGTAGAAATTCTAACGATGCTAAAAGGTTCTTTTGTTAAAAGGAATTCTTTCATATTTTAATAGAATGAATGTTAAATATTAGTGAAAGCTTTGCTAAGTAAAGTAAAAAAAATAACGTAAAGGCATAATAATTTTACTTCTAGGCTTGCATTCATGTTAGGAAAAGGATAGGAGAATATGTAAGACACTTTACGCCAAAT
Organism: Funneliformis caledonium; assembly: GCA_910591825.1. Taxonomy (NCBI): domain Eukaryota; kingdom Fungi; phylum Glomeromycota; class Glomeromycetes; order Glomerales; family Glomeraceae; genus Funneliformis; species Funneliformis caledonium. Next base: position 13,955 of record CAJVPQ010002093.1, read on the forward strand.
TTTTTTTTGAGAATAAGGGCATGCGAAATGTGTATTAAAGATCTTAATATTATATCATATATATTTTAATGAGAATCAAAAACGTGTTAATTTATGTCGCACACTGTTCTTCTACTGTGGCTGGACAGTATATTATTTTATGAATACTATAATATTTAGGATTCCATAGTTATTTTAACATGTCAAGCCAATATGTATCTCTAATTACTATATAGCCTTGCTGATATAATAATTTCTTAACAAATATGAATGTTGCAAAAGATAATCATTACCATAATTGGACTCTCTTCTTATATATCCAATCATTTCTTACTAAATAACAATGTCCCTCATCCTCATAACAAATATATCCTGATTCTCTCGATACATTTTTTATACCTAAAAACTTCATATTATCAGGAGTATCATCATTTTTCACCATCTCCCAAACTCGTTTTGCCAAAGATTCAGGTCTTTTCTTGTAATTCTTATAAGCTTACTAAATAACTGTTGCATAAAAATTCTTAAACTAATAGTTATATTGTCTCGCAATCAAGAATCTCCAAGATCGCTTCATTGATCTTTCTGAACTTCTCAAAAAATATTTTATTAAAATAGATTAGAAGATCTAACCCAGAATAGGCAGATAATACATAGCGTCTGCATGTGATACATGAAATGATTACACCTTTGGCCAATTTTATTATATGTAGATTATGTAGTTACAAAAAAAATAATTTATGAATATAGTTGAGATAAATAATGTTATTATTCAGTTGAAAGTAATAGTCAGAATCAGTTAGTTAAACTACCGTGATTTCTGTTCCATTTTCTAATCTCAACCTAGTGCCTTTTGGTTGTTTTGCATATAGAAACGAGATAAATATTTTACTAAAGGTTGGTGAAATTATTTCTTGGTTATCAGAGGTAACCAGGAGCACTTACCATAGTATTTTTTACTATAGTTGTAAATTTAGCCTTAAAGTAAAAGTAATTCCAATGATTTTTCATTAATTCTTCAGATTCAACTTATAGATCCATCTCCCCCAGCTACTATCCCTTCATTTGTAACGCAGGCAAATTTGCCTGCAAACATAAAAAAAAACTATTAATTTTTTAATAAAAAATAAAATATTAATGTTAATAATATAATTATTATATAAAAAAT
>CAJVPQ010002094.1:0-15100 GCA_910591825.1 Funneliformis caledonium
TTCTTCTACTACTAGCACATAAAACGACAAGCATAAAACTAATTTTTACTTCGACTGCAAGCAAGAACATAACCGATTCCCATACAGAAACAGTAGACTCAACAGTCACAATCTACTCAGTATTTGCCTGGTATTAGATAGAGTAAGTCGTCGAAAGATAAAAAAAGTAAAGTTCAATTTATAGAGTATAAGGCTTGACTTGAAAAATAGTAGAACCTTTCACTTTGTATTTTTAAAAGTATTTTAGCATCATGAAGTGTATTGGAAACTGGGGAGTTTATATAATCACATAAACGATCTATGAATTACGTCATTGTGAGGATAATTTTACACGTGGTACTACCTTTTTCGTAAGCTCCTAGGAAATGATGGAACAAAGGGAGAACAACGATGTCAGTTAGTGATGTTCGCGAAGCATAGAATTGAAATCTAGATTCGATATAACATTTTGTTTGTCAATAGAAACGCACCATCAAAAATAATAAATTGCCAAGTTGGTGCGTTTCTATTGACTCATTGAAAATATCCACCATAGTTTGTCATTGCCATTGCCCGTATCTTTAACAAATAGGGAGAAAAAAATAAAAAATATTTTATTATAAAGACATCATTTAATTTACGAAGGGGTATTTTTAATAACTAAAAGATTTTAATTTTTTTTTTATATTTATTTTACTACCGCGGTGACGAATTTTTTCTTATTTTTTATTTTACTACTTTAAGGGATTTATATAAATCACATGAAATTGAGCCAATCAGGATTTATAGAATATCAAAGTTTTTGTCCCATAATTTTTTAATGTGCTACATTAGAAATTTTTCCTGCTGTTGCAAATTCTTACTATTACTATCTGAATTTATTTGTATTTGATACATTTGAAAAGAAGAATAAGTATGGAGTTTTGCCAGGAAAATGTCCTTCTGAGACGATATTTTGTTAGTCTCGGGTCATCTTCCTAACCATCTTCCATATCCCAAGTTCTTTGTAACAAAAAGAACAGCAAGTCGGGAGCTGGATTAGTTGGATTTTTAGAGATTATTTTTTTGTGGTTTGACTTTATCTGTATTTGCTTATTTTTAAAACTGCAATAATAGCATGGGGAGGAAGCATTAGTTCTTACTTTTGATTAACTAACATTTGAAATGTAATTCTGGAGTTATGAATATTTTATAAATACTAATTAATTCTTCATCTTCATATTATACTAGTACCTTCTTCTTTAATGTCTCAAGAATATGATCGTTAAATAGTTTTTTTTTTTTTTTTTTTGTACGTTATAATGAATATAAAGAATTATGAAATGCACTGATTAATTTTACTGTCATTATACTGGATATATTTTTTATTTATTAGTGAAAAAGTTTAAGGACTCTTCAAAAGTTAACAATTGTGATATAAGATATGTACATAAAATTCAAAGTTAATCGATCACACTCATTGTTAAAACAGTACATTTTAAAAAACTAATCTAAGCGACTCTCGAAATAAATCCAACGCGTAATCTATTTTTTAAATTTATTTTAACAGTTTAACCATTTGAATAACCGATCAAATATTTAAAGTAAGCTAATAATAAGACGACCCTGAACCCAATTTTCACTTACTAGAATATACCAGTCTTCATCAAATCAAATTATTCCCTCTTAATTAGTTAGTAGATGATAAGATTTCTTGAAGAATGAAAGTTGCATCGGATGCATTGAATTATAAGGACAAAAAAATGTATATTAATAAAATTTATACTTGGCAACTAAAATCTGGATGTTTCTGGCTTTTATAAGTTTTAGTTTTTACCGTCATCAATCATTGTTGCAAATAACCATGAAATGCAATTTCAGGTCAAGATGACCAAGGTCATTTTAAAAAAAATGTTAATTTGCTATCACTGTTATGAAGCATATAATTTAAATAAGCAGGCTAATGGTTGTTTTCTAAAAATTATCACGTGAAACAACTTTTCTTGAAAACAGACACATGAAGATAATAACGAGCGAAAACATTACGAATTTCGAGTAAACTTTCGTCAAACACAAAAATTCAAATTAAATTAATTTGCAAAGTCATGAATTAATAAAGTATCAACTCCGAGATTATCATATTAAATTATGATTATAAGTCGTAATTCACTCAGAAATAATATTCATGTAGGTTTAAATTACTATTTCTGTATTGCAAGATTTGAAATCTCACAAGACACAAAAAAAAAAAATAACAAGTATTTGAAACTTCAAAATCCCAAACGAATAATGGTATATATATATATATATTTTTTTAATCAAAGTTCTATTTTAATTCTATAATTTATAGAAAATCAACCCATTCACCAACAATTGAAACTGCTTTACTATCACCAGCGATTATTCTATCATCCCTTAATGCTTTGCCGACACATAACCAAGGATCTCTTGATCCTCCCCATTTTAAAACTTCTTCACGAAATAGTTGACCGGCCTCTCTATTTAACGGATCTTTTTCAAAAATTTCTTTCCAAATTTTACCTGCCAAGACTCTACCGATGAGATAACTGTAATAACCTGCGCCATATCCAAATAAATGTCCAAACTGTACTTGCCATGCTGTACCTGATACTGAAGGAAATAATCCAACAGTATCTTGTAATTTGTATAAAATTGCTGTTGTATCATATGAATTAGAGGACTCTGACTTTGTTGCAAGTTTTGAATGATATAATTGATCAAGTAATGCCATAAGTATTTGCGATTGAGTTTCCATTGCTGAGAATTGTAATCTGGCCTTGACATGAGATTTAATAAGGTCTAATGGTATTGTTTCACGTGTCTCATGATGCTTTGCAAAAAGTGAAAGAACTTTTGGAGAATAAACGAAATATTCCATCAAAATTGATGGTAGTTCAACGAAATCCGTTGGACATCTCGTTCCTTTACAAATAAGAAAACATTTAATATATGCTTAAATCACTTATATTAGCACAAAACATAAAATCATAAAGTTATTACCAGACACGTTGTGAAAATCCGTCCGACCAATCATAGCTAAATTTCAGAATGATTAATAAAATATTAAATGAAATTATAAACTTCTTTTAACTCATCAAACTTACAATGCATTGCATGTCCCATTTCATGAAATAATGTTTCAACTTCAACCCAATTTAGTAAACTCGGTTTGTTTCTTCCTTTTGGCTTTGCAAAGTCGCAAGTAAGGACTATAACAGGCAATTGATATCTTCCTGTCTTGCCTTTAATCCTTACGCCATGGTCAGACTTTAATAATTCTCCCATTTCTGTTAGATCGATACCTGATGGTATATCTCCAACTCCATCATCGTCATCGACACGTCTTGAACATTTCACCGTATAATGTGCCGCATTTTGAAATTTGCCGGTACGGTTAAATAAATCGCAATATATAATGCCTATCTTTCCTTCTTGTTCATCGATGACATCAAGCTTACGTACATCCTCATGCCATACTTCTCCGGGAATTATATCTGCAGGTTCAAACGAGATACCATATAATCGTGAGAATAATCTAGATAAACCTTGAATCACTGAACCAACAGAGAAATATGGTGATATTGATGTAACAGGCTGTGTGGATATTTTTTCTGTATAGAAATCACGATCCCACGCATAAACAGTTGGTAAAGTTTCGCTTCTAGTATGTATTCGTTTCGCTTCTTGGAGTAGTTGAAGATCAGCAAGAGCTTTTGGTCTATGATGATCAGCGAGAGTTCGCAGGAATGTCTGTACATTTTCTACAATATAACGAACTCAATTAATTCAGTAAAATAGAACATAATTACTGAATTAATTAATTCTCTTACAAATTTCTAACCTGCATTTTTTACCATTTTATCAATTAGAAATATATGGCTATAGCTCTCCATTCCAATTAATTTTGCTAGCATGGCTCTTGTTTCTAATAAATCTTCCAACAAAGCAAGTTGTTCTGGCGTCGCGGAATTAGCCGCAATGTACATCTCTTTTCTAACCTTTTCATCTTTTACAAATTTTAAAACCATCTGTGCCTCCCATGCTCCGGTCGATAAGGTGGCAGTACTTTCTTTTGCGTCTTTACCGAGACTAGGATGTAATCCCTCAAGGAGTGAAACGTCGACATCGATGTGGTTTATGCATTTCTGAGGTAAATTTTGTGTGAATTGACGACCAAGTGCAATAATTCTATCTGACAATTGTACAAACTGCTCACGATCTGAAGAAGAAAGGTAGATACCAGATTTCTCAAAATCGCGTAAAAATATGTTTGCTACTTGTAGTTCTTCCGAAGAGAATTGAGAGACAATACTAGGCGTTGAAAGTACTTTCTTCAGAACCTGAATACAAAATATGAAGTCATATAATAAAAATATCGCAACAGTCCAAAAATCACGTCAAAAAAATGCAAATTTGTGATAATAAATTGTAATCACACTTGGTACTTCCCAAGGCTAAATCCAAAAAATATATATATATCTGATTCTCTAAAGTACCTTATATAATTCGGTATTTGTATTTAGAGAATTCATATAAGAACAAAGGTATTCGTAAGCCCAATTGGCAGCTTGTGCAAACTTTGGATCGGGATGGGATGTTCTCACAAACTCGGCCATATCAATAACTGAGCAGAGCGCATCGGAAAGTCTATCCAGATTCTTTACCACTTTTCTTAATTCTCCTTCAGTATTTGCCTTGGTGATCCGATGGACCAATAATTTTACTCGTCTTAACGCCTTTTCAGCTTCTATATGAAATCCTTGTGGCGTTGCTAAATCAGGGTTACGAAATAAACCGGTAAGTTTTCTTGTTGCTAAGGAGGTGCCATATTCTAACGCTGCTATGGTCTGTGAACGGGAAGTGTAATTATTCCAAGTATCCGAATCATCAAAAATTAATCGCACGTTTTCGTCAGGTTCTTGAGAAGTGGTGACAAATGGGAATTTTACTTGTATAGGTAGTTGATTTGTTTTTACATTGGTATTTGTATTTACACTCGTACTAGAATCAGAATGGGTAAACCGACGAGATAAAAGATTTATTGAAATTTTCGTCCTTGGAAGAAAAAGACGTCTTTCAAGTAAACGCGTGGTTGAATGAATATATCGATTAAATTGCATTTTTTTTGATAAAAAGGTTGAGATCTAAATTAGGGAGTATCAATCAACAATAAAAAATTTTTTTAACCGCCGAATTTCGCCGATCTTAATCAGATAATTTTCATTTTTTTCCGAATTTGTGAAACGATAAAATAATAATAAAAAAGGTCTTAAAAAAAAGATCATTTTTGATTTTTTACTTGCTCTTGTAAATTTTAGGTAGTTTTCATATATACCTTATAGTTTGTATTTCAAGGAAATCATTATATCAATAAAGCATTAATGCTAATTCTTGTTTTATTCAACTTTATCAATTACAAATCCATATAATAGAGTGCATCATGTTTTATCGAGCAATTTATCGAAGAACAAAAACATCCTTGATTTTATCGAGACGACTTAGAACCATTGCGACACATGTGACACCTTCGACAAATGTTTCAACACAAAGATTAACTTCGAATCGAATCAACTTAAAGAATATTACGCATATCTCGAATCTTCCAAAGACATTCCGAACATTTTCTTCAACCCCATTAAAATGTGACGCGTTTTCTCCTTTAGACACATTTCCTCAAAGACATAATGGATCATCAGATGCGGAGATAAAAGCAATGCTTGATACTATTGGCGTGAAAGATATGGAAGAATTGGTTAATAAAACAATTCCTGCTAACATTCGGTCTACACAGGCTTTGGCTTTAGAAGGTGGCCTTACCGAAAGTGAGCTTTTGAAACGACTGGGAGATATTGCTTCAAAAAACAAAGTTTACAAATCATACATAGGCATGGGTTATACAAATACAATTGTACCTTCAGTTATTCTAAGAAATATTTTGGAATCTCCGGGATGGTATACACAAGTAAGTATCATTCAATTAATTAAATATGATACTGGCAACCTGAAAGAATTTTCGCATAAAAGAAATGACTTTCATCGGTCTGGCAGTGAACCATTTGCCTATGCAAATAAAGATTCAACAATGGAACTCATAATAATGAACGATTGCCGTCGTATTTTGTATGCAGTATACTCCTTACCAACCCGAGATCTCTCAAGGTTTGTTATTGGATCCTTTTAAATTCATCAACCATTATGTAAATATTTTAATATTACCATAACAACTTTTAGGTCGTCTGGAATCACTTTTAAACTTTCAAACTATGGTTACCGATCTCACGAGCATGGATATCGCCAATGCTTCTCTTCTTGATGAGGGAACTGCGGCTGCGGAAGCCATGTTGATTTCTTTTTCTGCAGGAAAACAGAAACGACATACCTTTTTTGTGGATGAGAAATGCCATCCCCAGACTATTGCGTGTCTTCAGACACGTGCTGAAGGGTTTGGGATCAATGTCATAATAGGAGATGTACTAAAATATGAATTTGAAAACAAACACCCAAATGATTTAGCTGGCGTCTTAGTTCAGGTAATGTGTCAACTAAACTAAATATTATAAGAATAAATATTTAGATATAAATATCTTTATTAACATAATGGAATATATATACACGTGTATATTTTATTCAGTATCCCGCAACAGACGGTAGCATTAATGACTATTCAGACCTTTCTACAAAAATTCATTCCTTAGGTGGACAAGTGGTTTGTGCAACTGATTTGATGGCACTAAGTTTATTAACACCACCAGGAGAATGGGGTGCGGACATTGCATTAGGTAATAGTCAGCGGTTTGGTGTTCCATTAGGTTATGGCGGTCCACATGCTGCCTTTTTTGCTTGCAAAGATCAACATAAACGAAGAATGCCTGGTCGATTAGTTGGTGTTTCGCGTGATGCAAATGGAAATAAGGCCTACCGTTTATCGTTACAAACAAGAGAACAACATATTAGACGGGAAAAAGCTACTAGTAACATATGTACCGCACAAGCACTCTTGGCTAATATGTCTGCTATGTATGCTATATATCATGGACCTGAGGTGCTTTAAATTTAATATTCTTACTTTTTCCAATTTACATACTAAATATTTCTCAATGAATTCAAAGGGAATCATAGCTATTGCGAAACGTATTCATACTTTAACTAACGCTTTAGCCGAAGAAATTAAACAGATGGGATATTCAATCAAGAATGATGCATTTTTTGATACATTGAATGTTCATATTGAGAATGGCGCCGATGACATTATTCGAAAAGCTGCAGCCGCTAATATCAACTTTCGTAAAGTAGATAATAATACTGTTGGTATAACATTGGACGAGGCAGTTATAAAGCAAGATGTGTTGGAAATTATTCAAATTTTCTCCAAGGATTCGTACAAGAATTCGGATTTACAACCAGCTAATAAAGCGGCTATTCCTCAGAAATTTATTCGTACCTCACCTTTTATGCAACATCAAGTGTTTAATTCTCATCATTCGGAGACTGAAATGCTAAGATACATATATTACTTGCAATCAAGGGATCTTTCATTAGTTCATTCTATGATACCTTTAGGAAGCTGTACTATGAAACTCAATGCTACCACGGAAATGATCCCAATAACATGGCCTGAATTCGCAAATATGCATCCATTTGTACCAGATAACCAAGCTGAGGGTTATAAAATCTTAATTAATGTAAGTTTATTTGATATAATGAAAAATAAACGCCGTTTCCATGAAGTATACTAATGTTAGAATATATATTTTTATTTATTTAAGGAACTTGAAAAAGATCTTGCCATTATAACAGGATTTGATGGTATTTCTTTACAACCAAATTCTGGAGCTCAGGGAGAATACACAGGATTGCGTGTTATCGGAGCATATCATAAATCAAGGGGCGATGATAAGCGCAATGTTTGTCTAATTCCAGTATCAGCTCATGGTACAAATCCTGCTTCGGCTGCTATGGCAGGTATGGAAGTTGTACCTGTCAAGTGTGAAAATAACGGTGATCTTGATATGAAAGATTTGGAAGAGAAGGCCACCAAATATAAAGATAGTTTGGCAGCATTTATGGTTACTTATCCGTCAACATTTGGTGTTTTTGAAAATGGCGTTGTAAAAGCATGTGAAATAATTCATCAAAATGGTGGGCAAGTATATATGGATGGAGCTAATTTAAATGCACAAATTGGATTATGTACACCAGCTGACATAGGAATGGATGTTTGTCATTTGAATTTACACAAAACATTTTGGTATAAACAGTTATTATATAATATATTGAACTTTTTTTTTTTTTTCTTTTTAGAAACGAATTATTTAATTCAATTTCCATCATTTATTTAGTATACCTCATGGTGGTGGTGGACCAGGAGTTGGTCCCATAGGCGTGTTAGTTTTTACTTATAAATGTGAATTATATTTGATATATTTAAAAAAAAAATTTAATTTAATTTTCTTTCTATTATTAGCAAATCACACCTTGTACCATTTTTACCGGGTCATCCAGTTGTAAAAACTGGTGGCGATAAATGCATTGGACCTGTAGCAGCAGCACCTTTCGGTTCACCGGATATTTTACCAATTTCCTGGGCGTATATAAAAATGATGGGTTAGTTATTTAACTTCGTCTAGATAAATTTGTATATTAAGAAATTTATTTATTTGTATTTGAATTAATTATTACAGGCGGTAAAGGATTAACAGCGGCTACGCATCTCGCATTGCTTAATGCTAATTATATGGCAATCCGATTGTCCAACCACTATAAAATTTTATTTACCAATCAAAATGGAATGTGTGCTCATGAGTTTATTATTGATATCAGACCATTTCAAAAAACCGCAGGAATTGAAGCCATAGATATAGCCAAACGTCTTCAGGTATTCTTTATTTTTATTTATTTAAAGGTAGAAAGTTATGATAATATCGACCTATTTCATTATCTCAGGATTATGGATTCCATTCTCCAACAATGTCATGGCCAGTACCAAATACACTGATGATAGAACCCACAGAATCAGAATCCAAAGCAGAATTAGATAGATTTTGCGATGCAATGATTTCAATTAGGGAAGAGATTAGTTCTATTGAAAACGGTCAACAACCAATAGACAATAATGTATTAACAAATTCACCACATACTATTGAAACGTTAATTTCAACTACCTGGGATAAAGCGTATAGCAGAGAACAAGCGGCTTTTCCGATGAAAATTTTAACAACTCATAAATTTTGGCCATCGGTTGGAAGGCTCGGTAAGTTTTACATAGAATTATAGAAAACTACTATTTTATATATCTATTTAAAGTACGCTAATATTCGTTAAAAAAATATATATATATTATATTCTTCTTTCCGACATAGATGACGCATTTGGAGATAGAAATTTGATATGTTCTTGCCCACCAATTGAAGATTATCTCGAATAAAAATAAAAGTAACTAAAAAAGTAGAAATGTTATAGAAAGTATTTAGAATTTGTAGTATTTTTGTAGAAAACCAATTGTATAACATAATTACCAATTATTAGAATCATTACAGTTTTGAAACTATCAAGATTCTTGATTATTTATAATAACATATCATCATCATCATCACTAATTTCGATTATTTCTTTTGGTGAATCTATTGTTAAATCAATTGTTTCTTTTATCGACATCTTTTCAAATTCTACTTTGCTAATCAACGTTATTTCGTCATCATCAATCATCATCTTTTCATCATTAATTATGATAACGTTTTCTTCGTTAGAATTATTTTCTGCAATAAAGGTCTGACCATTAACTACATCATTAAGATTTTTGTCTTCACGATTAATCTTTGCATTAATATTTTCTCTATTTGATTCAAATTTATCAATGCCTTCAACAATATTAAAATCTGTATTATTAATTTCATTTGTAGAATCCTTTTCATTAATATTAGCTTTTTTATCAAGCTTTTCATTATTGGTCTTATTGTTAAGATTTATATCGTCAATATTGCTCTTTATAGTTAAAATTGTGCTTTGATCTACTTTAATTTCTATATTACTATCAACTTTACATGCTATATTTTCTATATTAGAATGATTAAGATTGTTGCTATTGATGATATCTCCATTATGATTATTTGATGATGTCGTTGATGATGATAAATCTTCTTTTGGTTTATTATCATTATCTAATAATAAAGAGTCCAATTTTTCTTGTTTAATAATAAAAACGTTTGATGATAAAGAATCTTTTTCTTCTTGTTCAGTGTCATTGTTTGACGTTAATAAATGGTTTTCAATCAATTCTTCATTCAGAGCATCATTCATTATAATATCTTCATCAATTTGTTGCAGATCATCATCTAATAATAAAGATCTTGGAACAGGTAATCTTTTCGATTTGTATTTATGATTGAGCCATTTTTTGGTTTGATAAAATATGTGCAGTCTTGCGACTGGATGCGGATGAAGGGTTTTAAGATTTACAAATGGTTCTTCTTGCATATCATTAAAGATTATGTCCGCGGGGTCAAAGGCTAGTTCTTCTAAAGAAGAGATTTCTAGGCTTTGAGGATTGTTATTTTTCGAAGAAGACCTTTTTTCAGGTATTCTTTCTGCTTTATATATATATAATGAAATCGCTCCCAAACCACCTTTGTTTTTTGTGATTTTGGAAGGATTAAATTTCGGCATATTGGAAATGTAAACATTATCGTCTATCCAACTTTCTGGGTCGAATTTAAAGAGGTGAAAGATGGATTTGTTATTGTTGTAGAAACCATAAATATATGTATAGGGTTCCTCTCGTTTCATAGGATTAATTTCCATATGAGTGTTGTCATTCTTTCCATCCATAATGTGTAACCCTTTAAATAAGTTTGGATCTTTGGTAGAGTGTACCCCTACTCTAATGGCAAAATGGCTGGAAGATTCTGGAACTGCGACATAAGTCACATATTTACTAAATAAAAATAAATACCATAAGATTGATATAACAAAAAAAGGGATGATAAAATATAAGTAAATAAACAATTTTTTTACCTCTCCTTTTTCAGAGCCATTTTTTTATTAATAGATTCTTGAGAATAAGATACCAACTTTGCATCCTAAAATAAAAAATTTTAATTTAAGTTCGAGTTTTAGTACGTGAATTTTTTTTTTTTGTTTTAAATATAAACCTTACATCATCTATCGGTATTTCATATTCCGAAAGTACTTTATTCTTAATAAGAATCTCAAATGAAAAATCACCAAGACGCATTTTTGATATTATAGTTATAAGAAATGATTTGATTTGATTTGATTTGGTTTAGAAAAAACGCGCAGAAGAAAAAATTTGATTTGATTTTTTTGGTTTTAGAAAAAACGGCAAATTTATTTTTGGTTTTAGAAAGATCACTCTTATTTTATTTCAAATAAAAATTTTATTTTAAAAAAAAAACGCGTTAATTTATTTCAAGGGAAGATTTATTTTTTTAGAAAACGTTTAAAAAAGCTAATTATTTCTTTAGTAAAATCGCGTTAATTTATTTCAGGAGATGATTTTATTTTTTAAAAAAAACGTGCTAATTTCAGTCAGGAGAAAAGATTTTATTTTAGAAAAAACGCGTTTATATCAAGAAAATCATTTAACATTGGATGGCTTTTTTTCTCTAAACTCGAAAGAAACGAACATTTCTTCGTTTTATTGAGACCCATAATACAGTCAGGGGTTTTACCAAATTTGGAGAATGATCTGCGAAAAATCCTTGAAATTTGATTGGCTCTCATTTTTTACAGCTAAATTCTTTTATTGTCAAAAACTATATGAATAGTCATCTTAATTCTCATAATCACAAATAATTTCTCATAGTCAACATTTCAAAAAAGCATTTTGTATTGAATTAATGTTAAATCTAAAAAAAAAAATATATTTAGCTTATAAAATCAAAAAATTTTTTTGGTAGTTTTCTCCTTTTATAATCTTATTTATAATAAATATTTTAAATAATTTTTTAATATCTTTTTATTTTAAAATTAAATTAAAATTATGTAATCACAAAAATATTAGAATACTAATAATTAGAAAAAAGCTAATCAATTAAAATTTATTATAAATATTTTTCTGAATTTTTTAACTTTTATTTTTATTTAAAATTATATTTAATTTATAAAAAATATTATAATCTTACTAATATCTTATAATTTCTATATAGAAAATAAAAATTTTGATTAAATAATAATAAAAGTAATGTAATATTTTTCATTATTATACTGATTCAATTGTTGAACTTAATAAAATTAAAAAGATTTTGAAGTTTAATCAATTAAAAATTTAGCAAAAGTTACAATCAATAATAGATTTTAATAATTAAATTATATTAATATAATAAAAATTAGAAAATTAAAAATTAAATAGAAGAGTTAAAAAAAAAATTATAGAAGTCTTTGAAATTATAATTTATATAATGAATAATTTAAAAAATAAAAATTTTTTATAAATAGTGAAATTTAGGATTTATCAATTAATAAAAATATATTAAAATAATTATTAAAATAATAAAAGTAAAATATTTGATAATATAAATCATTAATTAGTAATAATAAAGATTTGTTATAAATAGTCTCATAGTATATACTTTATAGAAATAACTTAATAAATATAATAAAGTTATTTTAAATTCATTAAAACTTTCATTTATAAAATCAAGATAATAATATTTTAAATTAAAAATAAATTTTTAAAATTACTGTTACTATTAATACAATATATAAAAAAAAAATATATAAAATATATATTAAAAATACAGTTTACAGTCTAAATTATCAAATATTTAATTATATTATTTAAAATAATTATTATTATTAATAATTATATTATAATTCAGAAAGCTATTATCAGTTTTAAAAGTTATTAGAAGAATTTCAGAATATAAAAACTATTATTTGAAGATCTTTTTTTTTTTATATTTGACAATAAGAAAAAAAGACAAAAAAATTTTTAAATGAAGATTTAATATAGTTATTTTTTATATCATTATCAATTTTGTTACTTTTAATATAATATAACAAAATAAAATTATATATATTAATTTATCTTAAATATATGATTTCTCTTAATAGATTATAATATTAAAATTTTCAATAATAATTCTTAAATGTAAAATATTTTTAATAAAGAAAAATATAATTATTTTTTAAAATTTTTTTAGTTTATTATCTGAAAAAAATCATTTTTTAATGATATTATTGATTATCTACAAGAATTAATATTACTTGTATAAAATAGTATTTTAGTAACTATTAAAAAAAATATTAAGAATTAGAAATAGATATATTCAAAATACTAAAAATAAATATTAAGATTAACAAACATCTAAAAATAGTTGATATTAAAAATAAAATAATTGAATAATACTATTTATTTTTAAATCTTATAATCTTAATAATAAATCAAGTATTATATTTATTTTTGAATCAGTTTTACTCAATGATCAGCTAATTATATAATTAATATTGTGAATATCTATATTTCTAATATAATTAAAATAAATTTAATTTAATTATAAATATCAAAAAATTTTCTTTATATAGAATAATATTAAAGATTAAACTTAGAACTTATAAATAGATAGTCATAACCTAATATATTATAACATATAATAATATTATTAAATTAAAAGAAAATTTTTTTAGTTAATTCTTATACCAGAATAATTATATGAAAAGATGAATATGTTTTATATAAATATAAAATTATAATTTTTTATTAAAATAAAATAAATTTTATTAATAAATTATTTTTTTTTATTAATAATTAAAGAAATAAATTAAAATAATTTATAATATATTAAGATTATTAAGCAAAAAAATCAACTTTTTTATTCAAAAAATATATAGATCATTATAAGTTTTAAAATTTAATTTATAATATATATTATTATATAATAATTATAGAACTTATATAATCATATATAAAAATCCATTCAGATCTTTTAGTTAATTAAAAATATTTTATTTAGATAAAAATATAAGAAAGATTTAATCTATCAAATAAAATATGAATATATATTATTTGTTTTTAAATAATTATCAATTATCAAAAGATTATAAAATCAACAACCTTTTTTTAAAAAACTATTAAGAGAATATTTTTTTTAATTTAGTTTACAAAACATTATTCTATCTATTATTTAATAAAAATTATTAATAAAATTTAATTAATACAACTTTATCTAAAATTAAATAAAATCATAAAAAATATAGTGTTATGTTTAAATTAAAAATTTATAAATAATATTATATAAGAGAAAATATTAATAATAACAATCTAAAAAAATAATGATTATTAAAAAATCTTTTATGTCTTATATGTCTTCTATTAAAGATTTTAATTTTAATAGGATTTTTTAGACTTTTATAATTGCATAATTTAGGTTTCATACTATGTTAGCTATCAACTATACTCTAAATTAACAGATATTTTAATATTAAAATTAAAGATTTAAAAAGCTTTTAATAAAATTTGATAATATGAATATTTCTCTATTAAAAAGTTATTATAATTTAAAATTAACTGAGCAACTTAGTTAGGAACTTATTAAAGTTATAACTTCTTTCTTGATAATGTAATTATTAAGACCTATATTTTACAATGTAAACATTTTAAGAATTTGATAGTTTTAACAAAAGTTATACCTGCTTAATATATTTCTATTACTTATTATTAAGAGAATTTATTTTACAAATTAATTTTCATTTATTTAAGAATCATCTTTTTATATTCTTTATTATTAACTTTATTAATCTTCTTAATTATTTTTATTTTAAAATCTAGTTTTTCCATTACTCATTATTTATATTATTGATATTTCTTATTATTATTTCTGTTATTTATAATATTATTTTCTTTTCAAATTCTTGGATTTTTCTATATAATCTTTCTTTTCTTAATATTTTAATTTCTTTTTTTTTATTTATTATATTCTTTTATTTCAATCCTTTAATATATTTCATTTTTATAGTTAATTTCTTTTTTCATTATTATTTTTTATTTATTTTATTATATATTATTATTACTATCAGTTTTTTAAGATACTTATAAATGATAAGCTAAGCAAGATTTTTAGGTAGTAAGCAGAAGGTTTATTTTATTAGTTTTAGAAGAGTGTTG
>CAJVPQ010002095.1:0-15093 GCA_910591825.1 Funneliformis caledonium
GTCGCTATCAACAACTTAGACATGAAATATTCTTTTTAGAAATTATATTTTGTTCAATGAATACCAACTGCGAAGTGAAATGAACCAGATCCCTCTTATTATGATTTTAATATAGTTTCGTTTAAGTTTCGACTGTTATTAAGGGGTTTCATCCCTCATCATTAAAATCAGTTTAATCTGAAAGTTTGGTTTATTGAAATGATAATACCATCATCTCTAAGAAACAATAAAACAATCGTTTCTTAAGAATGATAAAACTATTATTCTTAAGAAACGATAATATCATTATACCTTAGAAACAATAATACTATTGTATCTTAGGAATGATAAAATCATCATCTCTAAAGAATGATAATACTATCATATTTTAAAAATGATAAAATCATTGTATCTAAAGTATGATAAATACATCTTTCCTTAAAAATGATAAAATTATCATACTTTAGGTATGATAATACCTATTGTACCTAAAAAATAATACAATCGTTCTAATCAGATATCAATTAATTATAAATAAGATAGATTGAATTTGATATATACCAATCAGCTATAAGTATGCCAATTGACTATAAATAAGATAAGTCGAATTTTGGCTGATTCTTAGCTAATTTCTAATGTATGCTAATCAGCTAGACTGATTTTTGATAATTTGCTAAATTTAAGTTGATTTAAGCTGATTTTAGGTCAATTTACATATGTCTGATTTTTTTGATTTTGACCAATGAAATTTGATTATATTGTAATTTAGAATATAATTATACTTATTTACAATTTTATTAATAGTTATTAATTATTAATTTTAAATAAATTATATTAATTAAAAAAGAATAATTTATCTTTTTTGTATTATTATTCTTGATTGATATAAAATTATATTTTTACTATGATTAAAAAAAAAGTTCATTGATATAGTATTTTATCTTTTTAAATTATATAATCTTTAATTATATTAAAATTTTATTCTTTAACCTATATATTAATAAAATTTTCATAAGCCTTCTATAAAGAAAATTTCTTTTAGAAAATAATAATACTAAATTATCATTATCTTTAAAAAAGTCCTATTTTATTATTAAATAAATATTATTTTTTATCATTTCTAATATAATATAATCAATAAATTATTAATATTTAATCACTTTATTTAATTTTAATACTTAAAAATCTAACTATTTTAATTTCATAATTTACACTCTTTATATTTTAATAATAATAAAAATATTATAAAAATACATCTATTATTAATTCTTTGTAATAGATAAATTGTATTCTTTATAATTTATAATTTTAGTATATACCATATAGTCCTGAAAATAAGCATCCTGTGACACGCTTCTTTTATAGTAATTAATTTATTTGTTACATAGAATTTATTATATTATTAGTCACGTATATACTGATAAATTCATATATATCACGTGATGCTTATTTTCGGGACTATACAATATAATGAAATTATGCTATATTTTTAAAAAAAATTAATTAAAAGTAAGTATTATTATATTATTAGTAAAATAAATAAATTTAAAAATTAAAGTAATTTAATATATATAAAATTGTTAAAGATGAAGATAAAGTAATTTGTAAAAAAAAAAATAATAAATCACTAATGATACAATTATTTTTCATTAAAATTTCTAATAAATATAATATTATTTAATTTCATTTGAGATTATTTACATTAAAATCCAGACATATAATATTATTTGATATAATTTATAGTTTTAAATAAATTAACTTTAACTTATCTAATCTAACTTAATTTTACATATAAGTAATAGTAACAAATTATATGCATAAATTTTTCAATAGTAATACTAAAAGTAAAATATCAATTATATGAAATAAATAAAAAGAAGGGTAACAGTAAATCATATTAACTAAAAATATAATTTTTAATTTTAATATTAATTAATTTAATTAAAATCAATTTATAATTAATAATAAATAAAGTAATTGTATTTTAAATTTTAATTATTTAAAAAAATAAACAAATTCTAAAATATATTAGTTATTTATTTAATACTAATTTAAAATATTATTAAATTTCTAATAATAATAATAAAATTTTTTATTAACAAATTTTTGATTACAAAAAAAAAACTTTATAAAAATACAATAACTTTTTTAATAAAAATTTAAAAAAAATATATATAGTTTAATTTTTAATGATTATAAAATAATTATTAGAGAAATGGGAATAATTGTTAAGTCTGAAACTTTATTCAGACTTTTATGTAATTGCAAGAACTAAACAGTATCGATTTAATTATTGAGCAGGCGGATACTGAGACATTTTTTCATCATATATAATCCTATACTTTGTTTTAGACTAATAATAATTATTACTAAATAATAAATATTCAATGTCAAACTTTTTATAAATGTATAATTTCTAGAAAAATATATATATAAAATAAATTTTATTTTTTTTGAATAGAAATTTTTTTTATAATTTAATTATTTATAAATAATTAGCTAATTATGATATAGAAATATTTCATATGAGAAGATTCTAGAAAAATTAGATTTTAGGAAGTTTTTAATTTTTATTGTATTTTAAATTTGATATTAGATTAAAATGTAATAAAGTTTAATTTTAGTAAAAATTCTTAGAACCTGATTTTCCTAGCAAACTTTCTATATGATCCGTAATGTGATTTTACTTTTAACTAATAATATTAATAATATAAGATTATAACTTAAAACATTTCTTTAGAATTTTTTAATGAGTTTGCATATTAAATAAAATAAAAGAATAGTATCCTATTTCTCGGGACAAATTTAGAAATTTTACATGTTGATCAATTTATGTTGGGTCGATCTTTACGCGTATTGAGCCAATAGGGATAAAAGAACTTTGTTATTATCAGTCGGCCATCATCTTTTTTTTACAAGATGGACAAGGACCAACAAAATAACAAGTCAAAAATTCCTCAATTAAGAATGTCAAAACTACCTAGTAAAGTACCAGCAACCGGGAGTATGCTTCAAATGAAAAGTCGAGAAGTTACTATGACAGCAAGTACAAATAACCGTGGTCCACAAAAAGTTACATCAAAGGCCAGTCAAGAAAAGAAATCAGCTGCAACATCAATAGCTCCTAAAACTTCAAATGCTACTAGTCGAAGATGGGCACCTAGTTCTTCTATAAAGAATACAAATATAAACAGAACTATAAAAAAAGTTCGTCGTCCAGATCCAGTTGCAAAACTTGCAACTAAAAGTATTGCAATCGCACAAGAAAAGCCGAAACGAACTATTAATAAACCTGTGTTAAAACGAGCAATAGGTAAAAACGTGATGATGAACAACGAAAGACTAAGAGTTCCTCAAAAAAAGCTAGAAATGTCAGCTCCTACCCTTAAAAGAAAGAACGAAGGTGTTCTAGTTGATCGAAGACGAGAGGTTTTATCCACGCGTGAACTTAAAGAATTTAATAAAATGCGTGAAAGATATGCTCATTTAAAAGATGATATTGGAGCAGCTGAAATTACAAAGGCTCTTGCAATTGCGGGTAGAACTTCACTGGTATCTGAAAAAGAACGCCTTAAAAGAGAACATAATGCACAATTCGTAAAAGTATGTCATCTAGAACATGTTCTGGCATGTGAACAATCAAAGACGACAAGTTTGCTTGACCAAATCGCTAAGCGCCAATCAGATTACTTTTTGATAACTCGGGAGAAAGAAGATCTAATCGTAAACCTAACTAGACTAGAAGAAAAAAACAATGAAGCAGATAAAGAACTTGAAGAACTAGAAAAGGACTTAGCTATTAGTGGCGCAGAACTTGATGAAGTCATAGCAAAACTTGACGTGAAACTCCGCGCTAATGCTGAACTTAAATCTACTGTGGATCAATTGAGGCTTTGCAACCAATTATAGAAAACAAAATCAACGCATTGTTATTTCTTTTATAATTTTTAAATTTAAGTTTGGAAAACTTAACATGTATGGTATGTGGACAAAAAAAAAATGTTGCATATCAAAATCAATTGCATCATCTGAATTTAATTAATGTCTTTTTCTGTTAGAATCAATTATAAATCAAAAAAAAGTAGAAAACAAAACCACCACCGATACGAAATAAATAACATTTTAATCGGAATCGACCAGAGGGTTCGTTTCTGACAAAGCCTTAAGTAATTGATCTCTATTACAACTAAATGTAATAATAAAAGTTATACAACACTTTTCCATATAGACGTAAATGATACTGTGATTGCATCTATGTAATCATAATTTTACCCATATAGTCTTCTAGTTTATATGTTATAACTTATTTATAGCTAGGTTATCTTGCGTAAACTATATTTTACAGTCGGTATAATTACGTGAAAATCAGATCAGATTTTCACCTTATTTAAAATATTTTAAAAAAAAAAAAAAAATTATTGAAAATTATTAGTTAAAAGTAAATTTACTAAAAAAAAATTATTTTAGCATTATACTCAAAATTTTCTTATTGTGTTTTACTATTATTATAAATAATGTAATTATTGTTTAATAAATAATTAATTATTAAACAATTATGATAAAAAAAAAAATTTATTTTTAAATAATTAATCCGGAACATAGCGAAGGACTACTATGGTCTAGGCTCTATAATGAAAATGTCCTGCTCGCTCAAAATTTGAGTCTATACGTGGTTGGTCCCTTTTGTTACACTTGTTATAAAAATAATAATTATTGATAAAATTGAAAAATGCAAAAGCTATTTTCACTTTATTATAAGAAATATAAAATTAATAAAATTATTTAAGTAATAGTTATTTACCGCAAATCAGAGATATCATCAGGGGTCACAAATAACTAATTCATGTGTTATCTATAACATATAAAAATAAAAAAATTTCATTTTAAAAATTGGCTTAATTTTTTAAAAACTTTCGAAAAAAAAAAAAGTATAGTATAAACATAATTGACAATACGAAAATATAAAACGAATTCGAGATTATAATATGTATAATATGTATCCATTACAAATCCTCAAATTATAAATCATTAACCACAATATTTACGCTTCCTAATAATAACAATAAAAAAACACCAATGTTTAGTAAATGCCATTTTCAAAAAGCTGAATACTAACTTTTTAATTAATACCTTTTAATAGTAAAAAGTTATTAGTTAATATTCGAAAAATATCAATGATCTATCTATAAAAAATTTCCAAATACGAAATATTGATATTTTCCCGGAAAATTCAACTCCAGTAGTAAACACATTAATCCTTTTTTTTTTGAGCAATTGTATACTTAAGATGAGGCATTAAGGAAGGTATGAGAGCTTATATATCTTTTTCTTTGACATAAATTCTAGAGAATTTAAATTATTAAATCAATTAGTTGTTTTCAATACTTCCTTACGTAGCTATTAGTTCACATGATAAAATAACAATAATGAGAGAAAGAAAAGGTCGTTCTCATTACACTTCGCAGTTGGTATTCATTGAACAAAATATAATTTCTAAAAAGAATATTTCATGTCTAAGTTGTTGATAGCGACTATAAAAATTTTCTTGGCTAAAAGGGGTTGTGGGCAAAACTTTTAAGTTTCGACGGTACCATCGGTCGAAAGTCGAAGTTATTTATTAAATAAAACAACTCTTTGCCCCTGCTACATTCTAAAATATATAGTTTGTCTTAATTCAAAATGTAAAATGTTTTGTCCGAATATTTATGATGCCTAATCAGTAAATTTATCTAATAAAAAAGGGGTACGCAAGGCCCGTCGAATATAATATCTTAATCCATTTAAGTTTTTTTTAATCAAATTAAATTTTATTTATATTATAAAAAGAATAAATTTGGCTGATTCATTTATGTTGACATATTAAAGATATTCGGGATATTGTTTTTGATAATGTGATTTTTTTTTTTTCGGGATCTTCGAGATTATAAACTTTGGGATCAGGAGTTCGTACCAGATCCATTAAAAGTTTATACATAAATTCATACTGTTATCTAATCAATTTTTATCCAAATCAAGTGAATTTTGCAGACAATTTTGGAATTTTCGTCTCTGCGGTGGTTCAGAAGACAACGTAAAAAATTTGAAGTTGCCGTCCCTTATTTAAAGGAAGTTATGTTCTTCCCATTGTCGATGCTGAGTTGACCAGTGTATGTATTTATTTGGTTATAAAATAAAAGATATTAAATAAAATAAATCAATTTTTTTTTTTGTAGCCATTAATGGAATGGTAAAATGGATATTTGACATGATAAATTAAATAATTTGATCTTGGTGAAAATCTCAAATTTTAATTTTACTGCTACCGTACCGGAAAAAAACCTTATAAATTAAAACCATTGATGGCGAAGATACCGGCAAAGAAGTAAACCAGTTGGTAAATAATATACACTTGAATTCGTTTTTGGTTAATTCTTTATCAATAAAATATTTGTCGTTTGTCTTTTTAAATATTATGGAAAAAGTAATGATCTTTCTATCGCTAAACGGTTACATTCAAACATTCTCTCACCTTTGAGAATATGGTAATAAAACATATGGGAAAAAAATAGATCTTTAATTTAGTTTTTTCTCAAACCTTTATAATGTTACCAATAAAGAGACGTTACATTAAATCGTTTTCATATTAAAAATGGGCTACCGGCTGTGTAATTGAGAAATCTTTCGTTAAAAAAAAAAAATAAAAAAAAATCAGTAAACTGATTAAGTAAACAATTTTGGCATTGCTATAACTAACCAAAGGATGATTTGTCTTCGCAAGGGAAAAATAGCACGAGGGCTATAACCAACCAAAGGATGATTTGTCTTCGCAAGGTAAAAATAGCAAGAGGCCTTTCAATACAATAAGAGCGTTTAGTAGTCACGAAAGATCCACACTTATGCGTCATCAATTCTCTGAACAAGTGAAAGCATGTAAAGCCATGCAATCCGGAAGGAGTACCTCAGCAAAGGGACGGTTTGACATCGTTGTTAGATTGTAGAACGAGGAAATACTTATATTTTATCATAGTCCGCCGGTTCTTATAACATAGACAGGTAGGGGACAACCCAGTTTGATACTTCATGCAAGTGAGGAACTATTTTTTCACACTAATAAAGAAAGTGTAAAAATTAATCAGTATAACCGAATAGGTAAACTTAATAAGTATTTTGGCATTGCTAAAACCAACCCAAGATTGATTTGTCTTCGCAAGGGAAAAATAGCAAGAGGCCTTTCAATACAATAATAAGAGCGTTTGGTAGTCACGAACGATCCACACATGCGTCATCAGTTCTCCGAACAAGTGAAAACATGTAAAGGTCATGCAATCCGGAAGGAGTACCTCGGCAAAGGGACGGTTTGACATCATCGTTAGATTTAGAACGAAGAAATACTTACATTTTATCATGGTCCGCCGGTTCTTATAACATAGACAGGAAGAAGGAATAGGGGACAACCCGGTTTGATTCTTCGTGCAAGTGAGGAACTCTTTTTTCACACTAAAAAAGAACATTAAGGGCGGCGTTTGGTGGAGAAGAAAATTATTTTTTTTCTTGAAGAAATAATAAACATTTTTTTTTATGTACAAAAAAATTTTCTACTTTATAGTGAGAAAAAAGGAGATATAAAGGTGCTTTAGGAATTTTTGATCGCGTTGAATTTCTATTTTAGGAAGCTTTTGGTTTATTCACTGAACATTTCCAGTAATACAACTTTACTAAGATCGATGGTAATAAATAAATAAATAAAATAATATGTAAATTTGTAGAATAATATTATAAAAAAAAAAAATAAACTTAATAATAATTAATTAATTGCCGGTTTTAATATATTATTATACTTTAAACACGTATCAAAAATAAAAAAACCTTAATTAAATTATAGTTCATTTAATAATGATAAAAAAGTTTAAATAAAAGAAGCTTATTAAGTTCAATAAATATATCACCCGAATCTGTTAAAAGTTTATCAGAAGTCTAAATAATGGTATAAATAGAGTTTTGTTTATATTGTCATTTGGAATTCATCCAACTTTTTTTTTCTTTTGAATACAAATCCTTATCAACATGTCAACAACTTGCAAACGTACGAAGAAAAGACTGCTCCAATCAAATAACATACAAGAAAGTGACTATAAGCAAAGTTCAAGGGAAAGCTTCCAGCCTGAGACCGATGATGAATATAATGATATTGCTTCGAAAGAGGATATTGCAGATTCAATACAATTTAATAGCATGGAAGTGGAAGAAGTGGAAACATTAAATATTCGATATAGATCCAAGACTAAAAGTCATGATACACAATCGAAATCTATATCTTCAAAGTTGAACGATATTTTTCAATCTCCTTTCATGTCTATAAATTCGTCGTATGCTGCCTCATCTAGCAGTTATACAAGATCCTCAACTCCGCAACCTCAAACAATAACTGAAAATCATGATACAACTTCTTTTTGTTCGCCGGTTGATTCAAGGCATTCTACTCCTTCATGGCCTGTCGGACCAAATTCAAATGATTTTATAGGCTCTGAACAACGAGAATTTAAACAGGCAAAAATCATTAAATCGTGTAGGAAAAACAACGTGAATCACTGTGAAGAACAATCGCAACCAACTCAAAATGATGAAGAAACAGATCAGGAAGTTGAAAAGGTAGTTAATTTGTAATCACGAGAAAATTTTTTTTTTTGGTTATTTTGTACTAATCGAAAATTAAAGGTTATTATGGCGATCAATCATAAACAACGTAAACTGGGATGTGCTTATTATAATTTGGAAACTTGTAAATTATATCTT
This sequence comes from Funneliformis caledonium, assembly GCA_910591825.1. Taxonomy (NCBI): domain Eukaryota; kingdom Fungi; phylum Glomeromycota; class Glomeromycetes; order Glomerales; family Glomeraceae; genus Funneliformis; species Funneliformis caledonium. The sequence continues at coordinate 8,752 of CAJVPQ010002095.1, forward strand.
ATGGAAGACATGGAAGAATCTCCGCCATACGATTTAGTAAATTTATGTAAGTCTTGAGCGATTCTTCATAAATACAATAGATTAAAAATGAAAATCAATTGATTTTGTTAATTATTATAGTACGCTATCAAATTTTACCTTCGGTTATCATAACAAATTCTTGTGCAGATGATGATTTTATCGAAGTTCTAAAAGCGCAAGGTTAAAAATTTTTTTCAGATTATTTGATCACATTTATTTACTCGAAAATTAACATAAAATTAGATGACTCTATTCCCTTTGAAACTGAGCTTGTTATTCGACCAAGCTCTGAATTCTTGTATGTTTCAGCAAAGACGAAATTATTATCGATTCGTTTAGGCCTCCAAAACCATGTGAATTCAATTATCGAATCCGATAAGAGAGAGATGTACCTTAAATTATCAAGTATTTTGAATATGGAAAGTGTTGAAACTGTAAGTACCAATTTATTTTTTAAAATAATTGAACTTAATATAAAGCAATAACATATAAATAAATTTTCAATACAAAGATATGCTGTGCTGGCGCGTTAATAGGTTATATTTCAAGAACCGAATTAACAGGTGGATTACAAGTAGAAGTCGCAGGAATTGAACAATTCTCTTTGTATGATTAATAATATGTTTAATTAAAATGTTATTATGCTTGAACGTTATTTATATTTTAAGTTTAAATAGGAAACGATTCTTGCATATAAATGCAGACGCATTGTGGTATTTATACTTTTCATTTGACACCTAATTGAAAATGAAACATTAAAAAAGTTATTAAATTTTTTTTTTTTTAGCTCGCTCCAAATCTTCGAAGATGAATCGCATCCAAACATGCATATGCAAGCGAAAAGCAAAGAAGGATTATCTCTTTTTGGTAGGCTCTTATGGAATTTATTCGTTTTTACTTTACAATAAAAAAATTATCATTTAACTATGATGACATAAAAAGGCATCCTCAATAATACACGAACTTCACTTGGAAAGAAAATGTTTAAGCAATGGTTCCTTAGACCGACTCTTGATCTAACTGTCATTGGAGAAAGACAGCATACTATCGAACATTTTTTAAAACCAGGCAATTTGGAATATGCAGAACAATTGGTTTCTTGTCTTAAAAATATAAAGAACATTCCAAGAATTATTCATAATATGAAAAGAAATATGAAAGTCAAAGATTGGCAATCCTTGTTGCAGGTTGTAACTATTCCCAATTTGCGTTTATGCATTGCGAGCGCAGCAAATAAATAACAATAATTATGATAGTTTGCCTTTTATTGCCTAAAAATACGTAATATCGTACGTGAATCAAATCAAAGCGAAAACATACCAATTTTTACCAAGGTATAGTACATAACTATAATCACAATTTTAATTGGTATGCTATTAAAGAACCTTTGCTCTTTAAACACAGATTAGAGAAACTTTCGTAGTATCCGATTTGAAAAACATTGGATCATATATAAATGATGTGGTAAATCTATAAAATTTACAAAATATAAAAATATAAATCGATACGATAATAATTTTTATTAATATTCATAATAAGGTTGATTTCGATGAGAGTGTCGAAGAAAATAGGATCGTAATCAAACCACACATCGACGAGGTAATCTGTAGTATCCATTTTTTTTTCCTTTTACGAATGAATAATAAACCAAATAAAAAAAATTATAGAAACTTGATTATATGAAAAGAACTTATGACGGATTAAATGAACTTTTGGTAAGTTTTTTTCTAAATAAAGAAATTTCATTTATTTATTCGTTATTTTTTGATATTCTAATTAACTTTTCAATAAAGTCTGATATCGCACGCGAAATCAGCACAAATATACCCACTGAATTTTCATCCACGTTGAATGTAATATATTTTCCTCAATTGGGATATCTCATTACAGTTCCATTAAAACCCGAATGGAAAGAAGAAGAAGATTTTAAAATTGATGGATTATATTATCAAGTAAAGATCATAAATGTTTTTATTTTCCTGTATAGGTGACAAATTATTCTTTTTAAAGATAATAAATTTTCTTTATAGTTCAGTACGGCTACTACTGTCTATTACAAGAATGACAAGATGAAAGGTAATATTGTATAAATATAAATTAAACAAGATATTAAAATAGCGAGATTACCTAAATATTGTAAAATATCAGAACTCGACGCATTTTTTGGAGATATACATGGACTTATTGTTGGTAAAGTTGCGTATAATATTGTTTGATTACGGAGTAGTCAAATTTTATTTAATCAATAAAAAATAGATCGAGAAATTGAAATAATGCAAAAACTTCAAGAGCATATATTAGAATATGTCCCGTTATTATTGGAATCTACAGAAGTTTGCGCAGAGCTTGACTGGTAAGAATAATGCAAATTATCATCAGGCAGATATAAAGTAGTAACATGTTTTTTTTAGTTTACTTTCGTTAACGGAATGTGCAAGAAAATACAAATATTGTCGACCCCGTGTTGTGAATGAGAATGTTCTAGAGATCGAGAAAGGAAGGTAAATTAAAAAGGACAGGATGCATATTTTAAAATTCAATTCAATAAAATAATACATTTTATTTCACAAGGCATCCTTTACAAGAACTTTGTGTCGATGTTTTTGTGGCCAATGACACAAAAATTGCTGGTGGAAATGGTATAACAAGTGAAAATGATAACATGACAGATGATCCTACAACGAGCTCTGAAAAGGTCGCATATAAAAGTGTAATGCTGCTTAGTGGTGCTAATTTCTCTGGTAAAAGTGTATATTTGAAACAAGTAGCGTTAATAACTTATATGGCACATATTGGAAGGTAAAATATATTTCAAAGAATAATGATAAAAATTACCTAACATGAAGGAAAAGAAAAATTTTGATATTTTTTTTAAAAGCTTCGTTCCAGCAGACTCGGCTACTATTGGCTTAACCGACAAAATTTTTACTCGTGTTCAGACAAGAGAAACTGTATCTAAGGTAACTTGTAACGCATGATTCTGATAGATCTCTTAACGTAAACTTACACCGTGCTTATACTGCATATACAAAGATTCAAAGCGCGTTTATGATAGATTTGCAACAAATATCAATCGCACTTCGTAACTCAACATCAAGGTCATTGTTGATATTCGATGAATTTGGAAAAGGAACAGGTTCGACAGGTAATGATTTACAATAACCTAATCGTTATAATCAATATCATCAATATAATAAATAGCATTTAAACCAAAATTTTACGTTATCTAGATGGAGCGGGGTTATTCTGTGGTGTGGTAGAATATTTGTTAAATCTTGGAAGAGATTGTCCGAAAGTTATTGCCGCAACACATTTTCATGGTTTATTTATTTTACAATTAATTGTTAAATTGATATTAAACTCAGGTTTAATTTCGAGGTTTCTAAAACATTTATTTTATATCAGAAATATTTGAAAATAATATCCTTTCTCAAACCTTACCTATTACATTAAATACGATGGAAATCATGAAAGAAGATGAGCAAGAAGAATTAACTTTCCTATACCGGTATGAAATTGTCAAGGTAATTAATTACATAATAAATGCAATTCTAATAATCATTATTCAGTCTTATGCCAGGTCGCAGCACTTCTTCTTGGGGAACATTTTGTGCAGCTCTTGCAGGTGTACCTTCTCCTGTAATTAAAAGAGGTAAAATCATTTATTCAATATATTATGTAAAGTTATGTTCATTACTCATTGATATATAAAAATATATGAAGCTTCTCATTTATCACAACTTTTTGCCCGATACGAATCTATTCCATCACCTTTCGATGATGATCGCGAACGTCGAGCATATGCCACTCGTGAAGAAGTGGCTAGAAAATTTGTGAAGTTAGATTTCGAAGAGGATGAAGACCTCGAAATCTTCTTCGAATTGGTGGATGAATTGACTAGATAGGTAAAGATAAAGTTAAAGGAACGTTTTATGAAAGGAAATTAATGAATTCACCTACTGTATATTAGCATTGATAAAAAAAAAATGCTACCAGATTATTTTGTTATATAAACAATTTAACTATTAAAATTACATAATCCAATTAAATCTCTTTGTATTATTTTATCGATAGGTTTCGATAATAAAAAAGCGATAGGTCGCCTTTTGTCACCACCCAGTGATATCAAGTCTTTTCTTATTATTGTCATTTGCCCGTTCTAGAAAATTTATCCATCAAAGAAATTTAGTTTTTGATAAATTTATTACTTTGTATATAATTATGCCTATGCGAGACCCGATAAGGTGTGAAATTATATAATTTTATACATATATGTCTATTGTCATAGAAAAACAAACCGATTAGTATTTAATGATACAAATTACAATCCATCCAAATATTTCAAATTGCAAACATTTTTTGCATTGCTTCATAATGGAGAAACTCATATACGGTGTCCAATAAAGCGCCTAGCTAGTATTGGGGAACGAACATTGTTTAACCCCATATATAATAGTCTGATTTAAATTATTAATATAGCAAAGAAGCCCTAGATACAACTACATACCCGGTGAATGCAAAAGTGATCTAAAAGCCCTTAATCGAGATATCGATTTTCTTTCAAGCCAACCTTTTTCCTCTAAACTTTTTTATTGCGTCAAACTTTGACCTTTTTTTTTATAAATTTTTCTGTTACACCTCATCTTTTTATTTTTCTTTTCAATAATGTTTTCGAAAAATTTATTATTAGTATTTGGGTTTTATAATTACCAAAAAACAAGTGCAATATGTATGTTTTGACGCAATTTAACATACATAAATGACATTTATATAAGATGCAGATCACTTGATCGACAAAATTTTATGTTGCTAACGTTTTTGAATTTCTGTTTCACATAAAACGTTCAAAACCATTTTTGTAAGTTTTAAAAGTTAAATGGTTCGGTAGTTCTCTTCAAACAAGTTGTCTATTACAGTGACTTCCATAATTATTATACCACTTCGTTTATAATTCTAATTGTAATAAATTAAAATTCAATGATTGACATGATTTGCAAATCTTTTATAAATTTTTATTTATAATTTTAAAAAAAATTCTTTCATAACCATAAATTTTATTAGTCCGGAGCAAAGTGGAGGACTATATATTCTACGCTGTTTGACTCAAGATGTCCGTTTTCCCCCCGCTCATAAACTGAGTCGATCAATATTATTGGTTCCTATTGATGCATAAACTTTAAAATAGTAAAATAGCATATTATTGTTTACATTTTTAAATTTAAATTAAACTCAAATAAATTATACCACTAAACTAAAATAAATATATGACTAAAAATATATCACTAAAATATATACCACAAAAAAATACCACTAAAAAAAATCATTAAAAAATAGCACAAAAAAAAAATTTTGTTCACTCTCTCAATATCATAGAAATTAGGCATTCTTCTTCAGCCTTCCTTTCTTGTAATCTTATGCAACTCTGAATCTGTTGAAGTCTTTTGTAAATAAATTAATGTTTCGGGCAAAACTGAAACCTATGGGCAGGCGAAACCTCCGAAACTTGGCGAAACCAGTTTCGTCACAATTAGAAATTCTGAAACCAGCGAAATCTTCGAAATTGACCAAACTTCTGAAACTTCCGAAACTTATAAATGAATTTGATTGGCTAAATTTCTAATATATATTAGTGACACGTTAACGCGTATTTATTTGTTACATTTTTTTTGTAATACTTTTTTAACACTTTTGTTCATTATGTTTCTAATGTCTGAACAGGAGGTTGTTTTTTTAGATACTTTACCAAAAAATTTAGGTGGTAAACCAAAATCAATTGTATGGGATACTTATGTTAAGCAGGATAAAAAAATATCAAAGGGACATTATGAAGCTACTTGTTTATATTGTAATACCTTTTGGCATAAAGGTTCACCTCAGAAAATAGAAGTACATTTAGCTAATGAATGCTTAAAAGTTCCAATAGAAATAAAACAGTTATTTTTAAATCGGCTTACTTCAAAAGCTGAAAATACTTCAAATAATTCTCAACAAAAATCAAATCAAAAACAAAAATTTAATGACATATCAGACGACCAATCAAAGATTACAGACTTTCATGAAAGTTCAAAACTTTCTCAAGAAAGAATTCATGGAATTAATCGGGCATGTGTAAAGGCTTTTGTCATATGTGGTATACTTTGGTATGTAATCGAAAATCCATTCTTTATAGAATTTTTGAAAACTTTACGTCCAGGATATACTTCTCCTTCCAAAGAAACACTTTCTAATCATCTTTTTGCATAAGAAACGGCAATTATAAATTGACAGATTATTCAGGAATTAGAAAATTCTACAAATCTAACATTATGTAAGTAAAAAAAT
>CAJVPQ010002096.1:0-15093 GCA_910591825.1 Funneliformis caledonium
AAAGTTAATTTTAACCGGTTAATTAACCGGTTAACAAATATTTTAACCGGTTATTAACCGGTTAAAGAATTTTCGGCCGGTTCCAACCTCTATTTATTAGAATATTTATAAAATTTATTATTCAAGTTTTATTATTATTAAAAATAAGTTAATCATTTTAAATTTTATACTAAAATTAATTTAAAAGATATCATAATTCATAATATTTTATTTTTTTTAAAATATATAATACATTGATATAAAGTTGATTTATTTGACATAATACAATGACATAATTGATATAATTTTATTTATAATAATTATTATAACTGATAATTATTTTTGGTCATAACTTAATTTTACAGAGAAGTATAAATAAAAAGATTAACTTTAATTTTATCTGTAAATCTACTTGGTATAGAATTTTATAATGAAATAAAATCATCTGATTTGTCATTGAGATGAAGGTAAGCTGTATATTTTATCTTATTTTTTTAGTTTATATTTATTTTTATTTATATATTTTTTTTTAATATTTTATTAATTCTTTTATTTTTTTTTAAGTTCAATCAGTTCCTTCACTTAGATTAAGAACTGAATGGAACCTTAAAATAAAACTGACTGGTTCATCACCATGACAAAGGTAAGCTATTAATAATTTCTTTCTTTTATTTTTATTTTTTTTATTTATTTAATATTTTTTTTTAATATTTTGATATTTATTTCCTTTTTTTTTAGAATCGATCAGTTGGCTAAGAATTAGATAGAACTTTTAAATAGAATTGTTCAGTTTATTATCGAGATAAATGAAGGTAAGTTATTTATTTTAGTTTATTTATTTAGTTTATATTTATTTTTATTTATTTATATTTTTTTTAAATATTTTATTTATTCTTTTATTTTTTTTAGATTTGGTTCTTTCACTTGGCTAGGAATCTTCAAATAAAACTGACAGTTTATCACCCTAATAAAGGTAAGCCTTCGTTAATTTTTTTCTTATTATTTTAATTTATATTCATTTTATTTATTTATATTTTTTTTTTTAATATTTTATTTATTCTTTTTTTTAGGTTTAACCAGTTCCTCTAATTAGGCTAAGAATCAGATAGAAATATTGAATAAAATCATTTGATTTATTACTGAGGCAAAGGTAAGCTGTGTATTTTATCTAATTTTTTAGTTTATATTATTTTTATTTATATTTTTTTTAATATTTTACTCATTTTTTTATTTTTTTTAAGTTTAATTGGTTCTTCTGCTTTAGCTAAGAACTAGATGAAACCTTTAAATAGAATTGAATAGTTTATCATTATGACAAAGGTAAGCTAATAGATTTTTTTTTCTTTTCTTTTTTAAGTTTATTATGTTTATTAATAATATTTTTATTAATTTCTTTATTATTTATTTAGATCTTTCTCTTAGGCTAAAAACTAGATAAAACTTTCAAATAGAACTGACTGATTCATCACTGTGATGAAGATAAGCTGACTAATTTTAATTAAATAATTTATTTTTTTTATTCTTATATATTATAGGTTAATTTAGTACTATTTATCATCTTTTAGGCTAAAAATTAGATAAAATCTTTAAACAGAACTATTTAACTTGTCACCACAAACTAAGGTAAACTGATTAATTTTTTTTGATTTATTTTTTTTTTTCTTATTTTGGTAATTAATTTGATTATTAATTTATTTATTTTATTTTATTTATAGTTTTATATTAGATCGTTAATGATTTTTTTATTTTTTTCTTAAGTTAGATCAGTTCATTCCTTTGGCTGAAATTACCAGATGAAATAAGATTTTTGTTACCGTAATATATGTTCTTGCCAAATTCTTTCATTATTTTAAAAAAAATTATAGTAATCATAATCATTCAGTCTCTTTTTTTTTAATAAAATCATATATATAAACAACTATTATTTTTATTAATGTTGATATTAATATTAAAATTGATATTGATATTAAAATATATTGATATTAATATTGATATTGATATTGATATCAATATAAATAAAAACAGCTCCTATAATTTCTACATGAAGTTAACCAAATTTATACCTATTCCTTCCTTTTTAGGAATGGTCATAGCTTCTACTATTTAAAAGTAGAATCATCTAATACCAATATCTATATAGCATAAATTGTATATAGTGTTAAATAAAGTTATTATTACAATTTTAGTTGTGATACAAGTAAAAAAATTAAGATAAAAGTTTAAATATTTTTATTAATCTGAAATATTATTTAATCAAAGTGATCCAATATATGCTGTTCATCCACTCAAAATTTGAGTTAATGCTAATTGATCTCTTTCGTTATATTTATACTTTAGATTTAACAATAGTTTCTGAAACTATTTCCTAATTAAATAAATAAAATTAAATAATACAATTTAAAAAAAGTAAAAAAAAAGTTTATTCTATTGTTAAATTAGTTTTTTAATTTATTTATATAAAATTTACATTTATAATATTTTTAATTACATATTTGACGTAATATTTTTTATAATATATTTATTACTGTTATTGTTTAATCTATTTTTTATAAGAAATTTCTAATCTTATTTGTATTAAATTTTTAAAATAAATAATACTATTTTAATAAATTACTATAAATAAAAATGAACTAGACTGTTTTATTTTTAATTATATAAAATAGAGTTTATATATTTATATATATAAATAATAAAAATAATATAAATAATATAAATTTAATTATTATTATTCTAATAATAAGCTATATTATTAAAGTCAAATTTTATATATAAATAAACTTTTTGATAAAAAATTTAATTATATTTAAAATGTTATAACAATTAAATGTTTTATATTTATTTAAAAACTTTTCTCTCTATGTTTTCTAAAATTATAAATCAATAAGTAAATTAAAATCTAGCTATCAAAACTTCTACTAAGCATGGTTAAAAGCCAAAAAATAATTATTTCTTGCTAAATATGATCAAAAAATACCATAAAACTTGAAACTTTTTTAGCTAAGAAACTTTAAATATTTTAAATGATCGTATTATATTATAATTAGCAAAATTCATTATTTATAATTATTTTATTAAAACCTCTCTCTTTTAGTTCTAAATTATGATAAACAAACTAGTTACTACAAGTTCTACTAATGCAGTTAAAAGTTAAATATAAAATCTGATCTTATTAATGAATTCTTAAAATAATAATAACAATCATTCAGATTATTTATTTTCATTAGTAATAAGGCTTAATAATAATTTTCTCATTTTTATTTCTTAATTTCTTTTTTAGATCTTAATTATGTAAGTCAAGTTAATAATGTAATTACAAAATGTTAAGAAAATGTATTCCAATTATTTATAAATAATAGTTTCCTTTTCAAGATCACTTTATTATAACTTAACAAATGTTTTAAATAACACATCTAAATCTTTCAATAATACTTTTCATAATATATTTAAAATTTTTGATAATACATTTCAAAATAATATATTTAAAATGATTGATGATATTTATTATTCAAATATTATATTAACTTTACTTCTTTATTTTTTCAGTATCTTTTTGCGAAATGGATAATATTCATCAAATTTGTATATAACTTATATAAATTTTAATATCTTGTAATTTACTTATAATATGTATTTATTAATATAAATACCAGTTGCAAACTTTATTATATTAATATTAATTACTGTACCATAAGTACTAAATCAAGAAGATAAAATAATAATATAAATTATTTTCTATTTGAATTTATATTCCTAAAAAAATAAAAGTAATATATTTTAAAAAATAGATAAAGTTAGGTTGTGACTTCTTGGATAAATTAAAGTATCTTTTTCTTTATATTCAAAATCTATTAAAAAATATACTTGAAAAATTAGTATATATAATAATAAAATGTAAGATTAATTCAACTGAAGGTATTGAATGACCTTAAATTGCTAATAGAAACTTTAGCAATTTTTATAATAAGTTAGTTAATAGTATTAAAAGAATAGTTAATATTTTAAATCTTTTATATATAATCTTAAATTCAATAAATATTTTTTTTCTTAATTATAGAGATTATACTTTTATAATATCATTGTAAAAAGATCAAATTAAAAATTTATAGATAAAGGTACTACTATTTATATCTTACAGTGATAATTAAGTGTAATAAAAATATATGAATTATAGGTTTCAAAATTCATTATATATTTTGCATCATTTTATTTAAGAAATATTCATTATTAACTACATATCTAAAGATACTTAAAGAATTAAACTCTAAATAATATAATATAAAAAATTACTATGCTATTATAAAATAGTAAAATTTCAAAAGTAACTTAAAATTATAAATTTATTTTTTTTTTATAAATATATAAAATATTAAATGAAATCAATTAAATAAATTACAAAATTATTCTTTATTAATTTTATTAAATAATTTATTTGTTTTAAACTTTTAAAATATAATTATTAAATTTATAATTAAATAATCATTAAATTTTCTTATAAATTTATTATATCAATTTATTCTACTATTTTACTAAATTAATTACTATTAATAGTAAATTCTTAATACAATAAATTTTAATATAAAAAATTTTATAATATAAAAAATTTTTGGTATTTACAGAATTTTTTATATTAAAAAAATCTTATTATATTGAATTTACAGTAGTAATCATAAGTAAGTATCTTACCACTAATATTTTCTAAAATCAAGTAATAATATCAGTTAAAATTTTTCAAAATTTAAGTTCAATATCAATATTAATTACATATAAAATTATAGATTTGTATCATGTAAATTTACAAGTTAGATGATCAATAGATTTTATATTTAAAAAAAAATGACATTTTTTTATGTAAATAATTTCATTTTTTATTATTTAACACCTAAACTCCTTAAATACAGTATCTTTCATAATTATTGTACCACTTCATTTTTAATTTTTAGATTATGATATCTAAATAATTATATGACTATAAGGCTAAAATTTAAAACCAATTTAAAGCCTGTAATCAGATTTTTAATATATTTAAATTTAAGTATTACTTAATTTGTGACTTTTAAAAAATTTCTTTATATGCAATTTTTTCATGATATAATACTTTTGGAATCAAAATTAATATAATAAAGTTATGATCATGTAACGCGTCTTATACATATAAGTAAATTTAAATCAGTAGATCAATTTGTACGCCTTTCTTTTATTTTTTTTTTAAAATATATTATGAAGGTAATTCTACTTCATCAAAGGAAACATATATTTGCCTTATTCAAGAATGTTTACCAAGTCATACAATTGCTTTTTATGAAAATATAAGTCATACTTCTATAATAAGAATTAAATAAAGAAAAGAAGAAACAAGTAGCTTTGATATTATTCCAAAACTAGGCCGCCTAAGAATACTTACAGAATGTCATGATAGAAATATTGCCAGGCTTATTAAGTCAGGTGAATGTACAAATGCTATTCAAATTCAAAAATCTTTAATTTCTAATAAAAATATTATTATTTTACTAAATACTATTTGACGCTCATTAAAAAGGTAAGGTCTTGTAGCTAAAGTTAAAAAAAACTATTGCTGCTAAAGAAATATAGAAAAGCACGAAAAAAATTTGCTCAAAAATATAAGAATTGGACTATAGAAGATTGGCAAAAAGTAGTGTGATCAGATGAGAGTAAATTCTTAATTCTTAGCTCAGATAGGAGAGAGTGATATTGGAAAGATCCAAATTTACCATTGTAACCATAGTATATTAAACCAACTGTAAAGTTTGGTGAAGGTTCTGTAATAAAATGAGCTATATGGGTTCATTTGGTATTGGAAAATATTGTAAAATTGATGGAAGAATAGATAGAGAATTATATAGAGAAATTTTGGAAGATGAGTTTTTAGGGACTCTTAGTGTATGTGATTTGAATGTAAATGATATCATTTTTCAATAGAATAATAACCCAAAACATATAGCAAAGAAACATATGAGTGGTTTGATGATAATAATATTAAAATTTTAGATTAGCCAGCACAATCACTGGACTTAAACCTATTGAATATTTGTGGAATAAAATTGATCGTCATTTGCAATAGCTTCCTGATAATATTATTAGTGCAGAAGATTTGTGAAATAAGATACAATTAGTATAGAATCAAATTGATGCTGAATTTTGTTTAAAGCTAATTAATACTATGCCACAACGAGTTAAAGATATACTTAAGGCTAATGGGAGATATATGAGATAGTGATAGTTTTGTTAAAAAAATTATAGCATAGTTTGTTAAAAAAAATTTGAAAAATTTATGTTTTTGATTTTATTGTTATATGCGTCAGAAGTATTGTACCATAAAATTTATGGTTATGAAAGAATTTTTTTAAAATTATAAATAAAAAGAAATTTGAATTTGAATATATTATAAAAGAAGACTTAGATGATATATTAATTAAATCTGCAATATGTTTGATCATCAAATTTTTATTTATTATAATCTAAAAATTACAAATGAAGTGATACAATAATTATGAAAGTCACTGTATATAGAATTTTTTTAATATATTAATTTTTTAGGAGTTATTACACATTTTTTATAGAATTTTAAATAGATTATACAATTAGTTAGAGAATTTCAATAATACTGTATTCTTCCTTTTAATTTTTGAATAATGTTTGTATTTATTAACTTTTTGCCAAATTTACTATAAGTTATCTTTTCTAAAATATTCACAGATATAAGCCAAAAAGTCACTTTTATAAAAATTATATGTAAAATTAACATTAGATTTTTGCTGAAAGAAAATTGGTTTATCAAATCGCAAATCTAAAAAATCACTATAATATGGACATTTTAGCAAATATTATAACTTTTGTTTATTACTAAAATCTTTATTTAAATGATATTTTTAAATATAATAACATTATAATTTTATTACAATAGATATAAAGTAGCTATATTTTTGAAATTCCATTTCAGTCATTATTGAAATTTATATAAAAAAATTACTTTATTTAATTTATTAAAAAATATCAGTAGTTTACATGCAAAATTCACTGATTATCTAATTTTTGATTTATATGTTATACAAGCTTATAATTTTACATATGATCAATATTGGTATTGTATTTGAATTTTGAAAAATTTTAATGATTATTATTAATTAATTTTAAGAATTATGAGAAGTCAGATACTTATGACTGCTTCTGTACTAGTATAATAATATAAAAAGAAAATTTTTGTAACACATTATATTAAATGATACTTTTTATAATAAATTTATTTATAATAAATTTTTTTTATACAATGAAAAATTTAAAAGATAGATGTTACTTTAAAGAGAACTATTTCTATAAAAAATATTAGTAAATATACTCAAAGAAGCTTACTTATCCTAAGGAGAAGGAATTTAATATATCAATTAGTTTTTAAGGTCTAAAGAAAATCTGTTTTAAAAAAAGAAGAAAAGAATATTAATAAATGTTCTTAGAAAAACTTACTCATTCTAAGTAAATGAAATTCAACTTATTAGTTAGTTCTTAAAATCTAAAAAAAGTCAGTTTTTAAAAAAAAAAAGAAAAAATATTAGTTAACATTCTTAGAGTAGTCTATCTATTCTAAGAAGGAGAAATTTAATTTACCAATAAGTATACTAGGAAAGTGGAAACTGTTTAAGTCTGTTACATTTTAATGTTATACAAACTTTTTAGTTTTCATAGTGTCGATCAAGCAATTTATTAGAATATTATAGTATATGTTATTTGTTTAACTTTTGTATTAATATAAATATAAATAAATAAAATTTGTATCATTTTTGTAAATTTTATTTTATTATATATATATCTGTTATAAATCATTATTATAATAAAAATATTTTTTAATGATTATAATAATACAAAATTGCTTTAATATTAAAATATATTTCATTTATAATACTAAAAGCAGCAGATCGTTAACTTGCATTTACAAGTATTTTTGTTATTTTAATATAAAAATCATGTGATATCAAAGAATGTTTCTCAGTTAACAACTTGAATTACCTTTTTTTTTATTAAACGTTTCAAATTGCAAATATTTCTTTTATTTGCGTACATTTTTTAAATATTCTTTTATACTTGATATTTCATTTAATTTATTTAATAAAATTCACAATTTAATAATGTTTATATCTAATTACAATATGGTAAGATAGCTGATAATACTTAACATTTCTGATTGCACTTCTTTTTCTTGTCTTTAAAATCAATAATGTAAAACGTGCTTTATATATATAATTCATAAAACAAATTTCTGCGAATTCATTCAAAAAGAATGATAAAGAAAATAAGGCATCACATTCACGTGATACAGATAAGAAGCAAAAAGTGGCTGAAGAGGAGGTTCGGCGTACTTGTGTATATAAAAAATATTTATTAAGAAAGTTTAGAGAAACTCCTTAATAATGTATTGCAAGTCTTTTTAAAAATAGAATAACTCTATGCTAAAGATGTGATATAGAAGGTGTTTTAACTTCAGATCAGAAACTTCTAAAAAATTTTACAATATAATTAGTAATTTGAGGAATAATCTCTGTATCATATGTAATAAGCAATTTTTATCTATCGTACTTGCTGGTAAAGAATGCTTTCGATGCTGTAAAGAAAATAGGCCTAAAAGATTTTCTATTGAAAAAAATATGGATCTAGGTAAAAGTAAAACATTTTTTCATAATATAGACTTGAATTTGATGGACTCACATGATTTCACTTTTTTTTAGGCAAAGTTCCACAAGAACTTTGGGACTTAACTGATATAGAAGATGCTAATTACACAAATATTTCCTATTGTTTCAGTATATAATCTTCCTGGGAGACAGTACGCATATCATGGAAATATTATTAATTTTTTGCAAAATGTATAGAAGTTCATAACCTACCTTCTACGTGACTCATTATTGCTGAATTTGCTTGTTGTTTAGCATTATACTGAAAATGAATCCAATTTTCATGACTTTCAAGTTCATTAGGAAAAAGTAATGCGAGCTCTTTTGTGGTTAAAAGCCAATAATATATACTATCGTAATATTGATATTGATAATAATATTTTGCAAAAGTTATCTGAAAATAGATCAATTGCAAAGCAGCTCCCATAGGTCTCAAGTAATAAAGCTTATCATGAAAAGAAAGGACTAAATAAACAATACAAAAATGGAATTGAAGATAATGAAGCTCATTTTATCTCACAAACATTTGTTCTTATGTTACTTACTGAACATAGTAAGAATAACACAATTAATAAAATTTTCCATCGAATACAACATGATCGTTCTGTGCATGAAAATTAGCCACATAATGAGAATACTCCAGTTGATGAGTTTCATACTCCCAGATACATAGTATGGACATTTTCTACACTTTATCCTTGAGGTATCATAGACTACTATAAATATTAAGTAAAAGAAGTAAAACTGGCAGAATACTTTAAATACCTTTTAATCTACAAAGTTAGCCAGTTCGCTTGTCATCTATAATAGTGTTATTTTACATTAAATACAATAATGAGATGGAGAGTACTATCAGAAGGTTATATATTTATTTGACAAAATTTAAATGAAAGGTAACTTACCGTAGCTGAAATCTTGAATTTAATAGAAGCCAATAACAATATTATAGATTGAGTATTACATTATGATGAGGGATTACGTGATACTCATCAATATTGGATGCATCGTAGAACTGAATTAATGGATATGATAAAATAGGTGGGATCCCAAGAAATGGTATTCTTTACGTTTAGTGTAGCTGATATGCATTAGTCAGATCTACACAACCTCATGTCTAGCGAAAGAATTTCTATAAAAGCAGAATCAAATCAGGATACTACTAGACATTGACATAAGGATCTTATAGATAATCCTCATATTGCTGCATGGTTTTTAAAAAGCGATTTAAAGTTTTTTTTGAAAAGGTTCTTATACCTAAATAAGGATTAGTTGAGTAGTGGTATCACTTTGAATGGCAGCATCGTGATAGTGTCCATGTGCATAGTATTGTCAAGAGAAAAAATACACCTGAAATTAATTGGAAAAAAATGAGTGACAATGAGAAGATAATAGAAAATATTGTGTATTACTTAGATTCTTTAATTATAACAATCAATTTTAGTCTAGATATATCTTCTCCTGATCATCACCCATGTCAAAAATACCTTGAGAATCTCAATGATGATATAGGAGACTACATTGAGCTAATAAACAAATTACAGCATTATTCATGTTGTGGTTCCTACTGTTTACGAATTGATAAAAAAACTGGTAAACAGAAATGCAGATTTAGTTTCTCTAAAGAGTTAACAAGTCAAACAACTATTCAAAACAATAATGGTCATCTAGAGTTAACAACAGACAGAAATGATCCACTTGTAAATCCATATGATTGTATTCAACTTCAGGAATGAAAGGTAAATGTTAATTTAAAGCCTATTCTCACATAATATGCTGCTTTACAGTATGTTTTAAAATATGCTAGTAAAGCTGAGCCGCTATCTTTAGCTTTTCAGAAGTTTTAGATCAAGTTTTTCATAATGATAATTTAAATGATCTAAGTATTAAAGCATTCCAAAAGTTACTTATTTATACAGTAAAGGAACATGATTATTCAGCCTAGGAAACTTGCCAGCTTCTTCTTCAAATACCACTTTACTATAGTAGTAGAAATTTTGCTAGTTAAATCTTAATAAAAGGCAAATCGGTAACTTTATGACAGTGAATATAATGAGAACAATGAAGTTAAAAAAACAGATCCTTCATCTTTGTAAAGATATTGCAGTTAATTTACTGAATTGAGTGATATGTTATTATTTAAATTGTATCTGCAATATAAGTTAGTCAGAAGAGAGCAGGTAAAATGCAGCAAAGAAAACATTGTACACATCTGACCATAACCATTTCTAATCAAAAATGATCCTCAGTGAGAAGAATTTTATCGCGTAAAAGTTCTTTTACATGTTTGTTATAGAGACATTCTTAGCTTTACAGAGAATCACACACTTTTATAGATAGACTTATATAACCGTCATCTTTCAGAAATCAATGATGACCCTAGTGATTTAATTGGACCTGCTGTGAATAATCTTGAGAAAGTTAATGGTAATGATTCTGATGATGATGAAGATATTTTACAAGAAGAATATGAATCTAGAGCTGATTGGGTAATACTATCCTGAATGATGTCAAATAGACAAAAATGCAATTTAACTAATTTTTTTGATAATTGAGATATTGACATAAATTATGACTGAGTTGGTGAAAGCTGGACACAATTTTCTAAAATTGAAGAAACAGAAAGTTTCATTAAGTAGGCAATTAATAATAATGATGCAACTCAAATCAGGAATAATCAAGCAAATATTGATTGTGAAATCCTAAATAATAAACAACAGATAATATTTAAAAGAATTAAAAGACATTATATTGCTTTAACTTTAAATAAATCTGTAGAACCTTTGCGAATTATTATTATAGTACTGCTGGAACTGAAAAATCTTATCTAATAAGCATCATCCAGAATAGGCTATAAGAAAATAGTATTATACTTGCTCTAACAGCTTTAATATTTAAGGTAGAACTATCCAAAATTACAAAATTGAATAAAAGATATCTAATATATTATTATCGATAAAATGAGCATGGTAGGCTGTCACTTTCTTGCTCTAATTGATTTGAGACTGCATCAAGCATTTTCAGATCATCTAAATTAACACTTTGGTAGCTGATCTATAATTCTTATTGGCGACTTTGAACAACTTCTCCCAGTGTGTGATCTTCTCATGTATTCTCAGGATTATTGACCATCAGATCTTATATCTGAGGATAGACATAATACCTATAGCCAAATCTAAGAAGTTTATAAACTTGAAGCTGCATAATGACAAATTGTTAACTCAGATGAACAATGCTAATTCAGGAATCTTTTGTCTCACTTATGTGATAGAGAATCTATACAATCTGATTGAAAATTGTTGATGACGCAAATCTCAGAAAAACTGTCAAAACTAAAGCAAAAAAAATTTTCAAATATTATCAACATTCTTACAATATGTGAAGAAGTCAATAGAATTAATGCTAATAAACTTGGGTCATTAAACTAACCTGTTGCTAAAATTTGAGCAGTTTATACAGGTAGCACTGAAGCTTTAAAGGCCAATTCAGATACAGCAAAAGGTCTTGAACCTGAAATATTATTAGCCAAAAATGCACGTGTAATGCTTATCTCAAATTTCTGGATTGTTACTAGTCTTGTGAATGGCATAATGAGAATAATAATAGATATATTATCAAAGAGAAATCTGAGCACACATCATTACTAACTGCTATTTTAGTTTCTTTTGACTAATATCATGGTCTAACTTTTACAAACATAGATGAAATTCTGGTTGTATCTATTGTTCCTATTTGATGCATATGAGAAAGCAAATCTGGTATTTGCTCTCGACTATAACTTCCACTTTCTTTTTTATAGGCTATTACAGCTCACAAATCGCAAGGTCTAACTTTACTGAAAGCAGTTATAGAACTTGGTAAGAGGGAATTCGCTACTGGTTTGTTATTTGTAGCAATTTCCCATATTTATTCTCTTAATAATATTATTTTCAAGCAGTTTGATTTAGTAGAATTGAGTGCATAAAAACTGTAAAAGGTTAAAAGAATAAATAGCAGAAGAAAAAAGACTAGCTGAAATGGAAACGATCTAAATTTCTTGCAAAAAAATTTTTGCTTTTCGTTATTTAGCGAAAGGTTATGCAATCTACAATCATATTACGTGATTTACACTAATATTACATGACTTTTAATACAAGTATTATGTGATCTTGTATATTTTTGCTTTTAGTACAGGGGATTGTTTTATTTTTTTATTTTTATTTTTAGTTTATTTTTAGTTTATTTTACATAATCATGATGTATTTTCAAAAAAGAAAAATAAACTGATGATTGTAACAGGAACAAAAAATGGGAGTTAAAATAAATTTTGTTAAGTCATCACAGTAAATAGTCTTTTGCTAATGTTTCAGACAATAATTTACATTGTATCAAGTTGTTCTAGATTTATTTTTGAAAATATTGATAAATTAATAAACGAAATTTAATATTTATCATATGATTTGATTTTTAGTCAAGTTAAATTGAAAGATTTGTTTCTTATTGTATTTTAAATCATACTTTAGGCTCTTTTATGCCTTTGATAGTAAATAAAAAAACTTAATAATCATGAAAGTATGCTTGCAAGATAGTTTGTTTTTAGATAAAAATTCAAATTAACGTAATTTTGATTGCATTTCATAATAAAATTATTTTTTAATTATGCTCATTGCCAAATATATTATAAAGGTTTGGCTAAGGCACAGGAAGATAACTGAATGAAAACTTATATTTTTAAAAGTAACTCCTGTGATTTAGAGAAACTAGTAGAGAATAGGTCTCAAGAAAATATCATAGACAAGCTATGATGCAAAAGTTATACACTAGTGTGAAGAGCTAAGAATTTCAGCATTTATAACTGCCAGAACTATGCCATGGTCAATGAGTTAAATACACTCTTTATATCTGCAAGTTTTATCAGAATAAAATATTATTTGATTAAAATTAAGATGCCATAGCCAATTTTATGCCTTTTTTAGCATAGATCTTCGATCATTTCAGTAGTAAAAGCTCAACTTGACATTTATGATAATATTTAATTTTATTTATAGAGAGAGATATTTACTGATTTTCTGACCTATATTTGTAGAACTTTATCCAAGGTTTCGTTGATGAAAAAGGTAAGATTTTAATTACTAAAAAATTCAGTCCCCATAATACTTGGTAAAAATGAACGCGGGAGGGAAGTGACACCGGTGACAAATTTTATCACGTGAAATTTCGTGACATTTTTTGAAGGTTACGAAGGGAAGTCTCGTATTGTATGCAATTATTTTTATTGTACTTTTTTTATTACTTATTATTTAAGTAAAATTGATTATTAACGTTATAATATAAAATATGTTCTAAACAGTCCCTGGACCAGTCTTATAAATAAGTCGATTAAAATATTATAATCGAATATCGCGAGATTCGGAGATCGAATATTTACTAATGTATATTATTAATTATTAATTGAATTTCGTTTACAAAAAATTTAACAGATATAAAAAAAACAGTAGCGTTAAGTTACATACTATCATTAGTATAATACAAAAAATTCAAAAGTGTTACAAAAAATTGCCTGACACCAGATATCTTGAAAATCAGGTTGCTACAATTGTA
Organism: Funneliformis caledonium; assembly: GCA_910591825.1. Taxonomy (NCBI): domain Eukaryota; kingdom Fungi; phylum Glomeromycota; class Glomeromycetes; order Glomerales; family Glomeraceae; genus Funneliformis; species Funneliformis caledonium. The sequence continues at coordinate 14,238 of CAJVPQ010002096.1, forward strand.
CTTGACATTATTTTAAAGTGATGTTCCATGCGGTAGAATTGAAACCCGAAAATAATTAAAAATAAAAAAAAAAGCTACGTTGCGGTTCGCAGCAATCCAATTCGGACACCTAAACGTATCCTTCACGAAATGGCCGGCATTGAAGTTTCCGGTCAGGATTAATCGTGTATACCGGTGACAAATTATACGTGACATATAGGAGAGTGGAGGGCGTGACACGGTGGTGATAAAAATGTGTCACGTGTTGTAGTGACATTTCGTGAATGTCACGCAGGGAAAATCTCCTTTCGCCTAAAAAGAAAGAAAAATCAATAAAGATAAACTTACCTATGCGGGGTGATCCAATCCGAAAGAAAATAAATCCCTCGAAAACAGAAAAAAAAAAAAATAAATGAAAAAATATCAAGATTTTTATGGAATCCTAAAATAAAATAAAACCAACTCGATACAAATCCCGAAGAACAATCGTTAGGCCCGAAATGATCGCCTGAAAATTTTTTATAATTCCTCAATAAAATTTTGAGTATTTTAATTAAATAGTAAAATTTTAAATAATAAATTTTAGTATCTTATTAATTAATTCGATTCACTTATCACGTAAGGTGATTTGTTTAAACACGTTTTTTTTTTAAAAAAAAATGTCAAGCCAACCTAACTTCACAATAGCGAAAGTTTAAAATAAATTTATTGACAGTAATATCTCGTTGGATACATGAACAAATGAAGTAAAAGGATAAATATTTAAATTTTTTTTTTTATTTTCTTTATCTTTGTAAATGTTGAAAGAATTAATTAATTTGAATTTATTTACAGTATCTGGTTATATCACAATCGAAGAAGTGATCTGCCTTCTCAT